>BMAO01038110.1:0-279733 GCA_019973975.1 Trichonephila clavata
AGTTCAATATGAAAATAAAACTATTCCAAAGTAGCAAAGGAATACTTAAATTATTATTTGCCTATAAGCAAGTGCCCAAAAAATCAACAATGTGACTTATTATGAATCAAGTAAATTTCATTAAGATATGTGACTACCCAAAATTCGCAGTTTTGGTGGAAATTTTCAAAAATTACTTTTGTGTTTTTATTTTAAAGACTATACATTTAAGATTCCAAAAACACTCTATTTTTGTTTCTATGATATCTAGAAGCAAAGTTATAACATAATTAGTAAACTGGAATTGGAGTTAACAAAACCAGATGCTGATCCCTACACAAATATTTTTAATATATTGAATTTAAAATTTCAGAACATGTTTTATTTAGTTCTATCTGTGTTATGAATCAAAATCTAATCTCTGTGTATATACAGTGAACCCAAAAAGTGTTCGTACACTTGTAATTTCCTATAAAATTTATTGTTTCCGACTAATAAAATTAATATTTTGGAATTGTAATTTTTTTATATCTGTAACTTGTTCTTGGTGGAATGACATAATTATTTTTTTAAAAAATGTATAACTATTATTTTTAAAAATTCATAATCATAAAGCTCCTGAAAAATTACGCCACTAAAGTCTTAGAACACTTAACAAAATCTCAACATAGCTTTAAATATTGTATTTCTTTCTTAGTTTAGAACTTAGTAGGATATCTTTTAGTGTCCACAACAACTTTGGACATCTTGATATAGATTTATTGAGTTTTTGTAATTTCTGCATCGATTTCCTCCATGCTTCTGTGATATTGTTTTTACTTCCCATTATGTGTTTATATGTCATGTTTTCTTTTTATTTTAAATCTAGTTCTCCCCAAATATGCTCTGCTGGCTAAATAAATTGATTGAGGAGGTGTTTTCAAACTTTTGGGTACAGTTATAGAGACACCAGCAGTGTACATTGAGAGCATTTCGCTTTCGTCATTATCCTGTTTAAAAAATGAAGTCGTCTGAAATATCCAAATTTTGAGAGGATAATTAAAATTTCTCTTTAAAATATTTAAATAGAGCTCATGATTCTCATACCATCAAAAAATACCAAATTACCTAATTCCTGAAGCCTATTTACACCCCCCCCCCCCGCAAGAACACCTCTGTGTTGAAGCATGGAGGTGGAGGAGCTCTTGTTCCACATAAATTCACTGGATTAAATGCCTCATTTTTTCCTTTAAAAACTATTATATGCCCATCAGAACCAAAAATGTTGAATTTCTGTCATCCCAATCACTTTCCTGTCAATTTGAATTTTCTGAAACTTAAGTCACAAGAATCTAGTTGGATGAATGAACCATGGAAGTGGAAGTGTTCTTGCGTGGGGCGTAAATCAGCCACAGAATTAGGTAATTTTTGATGGTATTGAGAATCATGAGCTCTAGTCAAATATTTTAAAGAGAAATTTTAAATTGTCTGTCCAAAATTGATATTGAACACGACTTCATATTTTAACAGGATAATGAAGCCAAGCGTACTGCTCTCAATGTACACCGCTGGTGTCTTTATAACTGCCCAAAATTTTGTGATAACACCTCCTCAATCAATTTATTTAGCCCAGCAGAGCATATTTGGGAGAACTAGATTTAAAATAAAAAAACATGACATAAACACATAATGGGAAGTAAAAATAATAATCACAGAAGCATGGAGGTAAATCGATGCAGAAATTACAAAAACTCATTAAATCTATATCAAGATCTCCAAAAGTTGTTGTGGACACTAAAAGATATCCTACTAAGTTCTAAATTAAGAAAGAAATACACATATTTAAAGCTATGTTGAGATTTTTGTTAAGTGTTCTAAGACTTTAGTGGCGTAATTTTTCAGGAGCCTTTTGATTATAATTTTTAAAAATAATAGTTATGCTATTTTTAAAAAAATAATTATGTCATTCCATTAAGAACAAGTTACAGATATCATAAAAAATTACAATTTCTATACATTAATTTTTATTAGTCGAAATCATTAAATTTTATAGGAAACTGCAAGTGTACGAACACTTTTGGGGTTCACTGTATTTATGTACTTCATTGCATTAAATGTAAAAAAATCATTAATTTTTTAAAAAATCGAGTTTTTGCATAAAATTTGGCATATTTAAAAAACTTTTAAAGTAATACATATCTTTTAATTCCTAATATATAAGATGTTCCATTATTTATGTACTGTATAAATATTATTTGAATACATTCATTAGAATTTTGTTAAAAGATCCTAATTGCAATTTTTCATGAAAATTTACTAAACTCGACAATTTTTATAATCTATAAAACTCTCCAGAAAACAGCAAAAGGGTTGAAAATTAGTTAAACATGAAGCTAAAGAGTTTGAGCTATAAATATGGTGAGTTTAAGAAATGTACAACTAGTAGAACATTTTTCATATTGTATTTAAATCTTTAAAAGCATTGTCTGAGAAACTATGTTTTTTGGCTTCACGGTAAAGTTCACAAATGGATTTCTTTTTAAGACATTGAATTAACATTTTAAGAAAACTTTTATTTTATTTTATTTGTATTATAGACTATAATCTCTGTGTATGTATTTATGCATTTTATTGCACATACAATTTGTGAGAGAAAACATGCTTTTTTTTTTAAAAAATTGACATATTTCAAAAAAAGAATGTAAATTTTATCGCTCTAGGCACAGATAATGATGTTATTTGTGTGCAGTTTTAATATTATTTGAATATATTAATTAGAATTTTCAATACAAGGTTTACTGTAACTGCAATTTTTAACTAAAATTTCCCAATCTATCCAAAATAATTTAAAATTTTGTGGAATTGTATTTTAATTCCTGACTCAAGTGTAGTATAGGGGAGAGGGCCCTTTCGATTTTTATATAGATATTATTGGTTAGATAACGAATTCATTCTGGCTTCGGGAAACCTATCGCTAAGTGAAGTAGCTTGGCGATCGATTTTGGTCACCAAAAAGATTTGACATCGCCAAGTATCTATACTACACTTGAACCTTAATTCCTAGTTCTATGCACACCCTTTTTAAAGAAAAAAGGTTTTTTTTAGTTGAAAATTTGTTTCAATAAAATGCTCCGAGGGTAGCCACATACCTTAAATTTGTTTTTTTAAGTAATCCGCCAAAAAAAGGCATTTGTATCACATTTTCCCGCTAAATTCCTATAAAAGCCTTACAAAATCAAAACAATCTAGTACTCATGTGTTCGTCCGCGGGTAGCGTGGTAGAAACGAAAAATAGTTCGGAAGATTTATGAGAACTAAATTTGTTGTTGAACCCCAACCTTTAAAATATGTAGCCAGTATATTAAAAAAACTTTTTTAATCCTGAATATCTTAATTTGTTTGATAGTGTTAATTAACCATTTTTTGAAATTTTGAGTACATGTAATGTCTCATATTTGTAAAGGCATGCGTTCAAATCTGATATAAACAAACTCATTTCAAACTGAGTAAGTCCATGTAGTCATTTTTGAGTATTTCTTTTTTCTCCGTGAAGGAAAGTATGCCCAAAAAAAATCTTTGCCGTTAAAATACTTTACAAAATAAATTTTAAAAAAATTAAATGTAATATATTATTTTTGAAACAGAAATGAAATCGAAGCTGGTATTACCATAACTATTAGAGATTCGTGACAATTTTTGTATTACAGTAATATACCGCATTCGTAGTATTAGGGTAAAATTAAAACAAAAAATTGAGAGACATTTTTAGCTGAATGAACTGTACTCGGGGGAATAAATCTTTATAAATATGGAATGTTGATAGGAAAATTTTTTAATTTTTGTCAAGTTTCTGGAAAATATGTGATGTGATATCTCTCAGCGGAAAATTTATGTATTTCTATACTATTCTAAGCGTATAGTTAAGTGGCATAAAAAAAGAAAAGATATTCAGCGCGATGAAGTAAGTATTCCTAGTTATCTTTAGAAAAGTTCAATTTACTTTTAGAGTTGTATCAATACTAGTAAGAGAGGAATGTGTTTTAAATAAATGTTACAAATATAGATATATATTTGGAGTTCATTTTAACAATCATTTTATTTTATTTTTTGGATCCCTTGGCGGGTTATTAGTGATTTTCTAACTAAGGAAAGATCACTTCAAAACTAGTTGGTTCTTTCGGGTAGATTGTAATTTATTCAGAAAGTTTTAAGTACAGCAGTTTTCCTTTTATTTATAGAGATTAATTAACACGCACTTATAAATCGGCAATTGCACAACTTCAAATCAGGCAATGCAAGTCCGTACGTTTTATTTGCATTACGTGATGTATTGCATCTGCAATCATTCTCGAATGTGTGTCTTTACTGTTGCTTTCCTGTATCTTCCTTACATAGTCAGTGGAGCTGTTTCATTAGCTTCTCAGAATTACCTCATTTTGGACTAGAGATCGAAAACCTATGACACGTGAGCCATATGTGGTACGTGGTACGATTCTCCCAGGCCCTCTGCAATACTAAGCAAAGTTGTCAATTTTTGAGTGGGTGGAAATTTGTAATGGACCCTATTTGACAAACATCTTTAGAAATATGGACATTGACGAAATTATGCAAAAATCGGATTCATAACTATAAAAATAAATTTACAGTTATTTTGTAAATGATTGGATGCCATTGCTGGAGAAATTTAATTGTTTGAAGAGAGAAAATTACATACACTCTGCTTTTCTGTTTTGTGATTCTGAATGTCTAAGAAAAAAATATTTCCTAATATTAAAACTATTTCGGGTTCTCGAAAAAATTGTTTAACAACTGAATGTTCAAAATTGTGTCAAATTGAACGTCACACATTATACCTCTGATTATGTAATATGAAAGTAGAGCGGTGCAAGTACGAGGTTCGCATTAAAATCTTTACATATTTTTTATTTAACTATAATGGAGGGAAATACTTACGTTTTATGTTGTCTATTTCTTATTTTAATAAATATGATTGAAAATATTTTTGTGTACAACTTTAATTAATTTTATTTTTGTTGAAGAAATAGTTATAGTTTTAATGTTATTTATTTTTATGTTAAGAAATATCTTTAAATGATGTCAAACAAATATATGATAAAACAGTAAATACTTCTATCATTGACCTCTTTTCTCAAACTCTGCATTCATTAGCGCGTGAATCGAATTGTTTCAAAACTGTCCTACTGTGTGGCACGCGGAATCCTATTGGTAGATGGGTTCAGCATTCCACATTTAATGATTTGCTGTGAGACTGTCCCGGATTTACCTCGAGTAATCTATTTCTTGACATTTTTGGCGAATTGTCAACATTTTGGCAAATAAATTTGTAGCCAAGAGAAATATTATTTACATAGCATTATTGAATATTATTCTTTCTTATTCGACAAAAATCATTCCTTCCACAATACCTCCCGGCACAGAAACGAAAGAATTCAAACAAGAGATACATATTACACAATTGTACGTTAGTTTTTCTTTTTCCTTAGAAGAACCGATATATTTACAACCATTGTTTAGATTTTTTCACCGGTGAATTTCTTTAAATAATGTTAAGATATTTTTCAAGCCATGCGTCCTTTTACTCGCGGATACGTATTAAAGGGCATCGAGTGCAGTGTTTACCCATATGATATTGAGATCATCAGAAATATTAAAATTAAAAACATTTTAGCGCCATTTTTAGTTCTAAACATTTGACTAAAATCTTTCTTAGACACAAGATTCTAAATAAAATTACTTACTTACTCAAACTAACTTATAAATAAAATCTTAGTAATTAACTCATACTCACTGTAATTATCTTTATAAATTAAACCTGAATATGTTCTGCAATATCTCATCAATCTTCAGTGACCTTAGAGTTACAACAGATGCATCAAATATAGACTTTGGATATAAAAAAGGCAATGCTTTCAACTCAGACGAGTCAATATTCAAGTCCCGATGATTCCTTTTTTGAGTCATAGTCTAGGAATACGAAATGAGTTGCAATCCTCTGGATAAACAAGAGATTTAAGTTATTTGGTTATGAGTTTTCGTGAAAGCTTAGCTATTATTCATATCATCCTGGAGCCATAAATATTTCTTGGTTTTATTTATGTTCCTTTTATGAAACGTCACATATTACTTAGAATTCATCTCTAAAATTGAAAAATTGATAAAAAAAATTAAATTTGAAATTCTTTAAAAATTAGATAGAAAAGTACACAATATCAAGACTTTTTGTTTTTAAATCAGATAAAAAATAAGATTTGAAATGAATTGAATTTATATCGTATATAAATACTATTATTATAAGATTATTTAAAGAATAGATGGTTATCAAAACAATAGAAACAACCTATATTTTGTAAATAATCCTTTATTAGTGTGATGTATTACCATCTTTGGTATGTAATACATCTTCAATTCGCTTAGGAATCGAGTCATACAAGTGTGAATAATGTTTAGAGGAATATTGTACCATTTTTCATCATGTAAAAGTTCTGGGAAAGATGCCGTTGAGGATATCGATTCCGTATTGAACAATCTAAAATTGATCATAACATTTCGATTATACTGATGTCGGTTTGTGACGGATCTATACGAATTTTCACTAATTCCTTCTTTTTCCCTTTCAATCAAAATATTTATTTCAACCAACCTTTATCGGGAAACTAAACATGATTTATATGCAAATAAGGAATATTAAATGAATTCGGTTTTCGAGAGTTGAAGAGAACAAAGTAAGAGGAAGTGAGAAGCCAAGTTAATTAAAGTCAAGAGAAGAGATCGAGAGGTCGACACGTAGTTGTTGACAAGTTAAGCGAGCTTGATACGTTCTGATGTGCGCAAAGAGAAACGGATTAAAAGTATTGAAATTTACTATTACGGAACGTGGAGTCTTCGTCAATTCATTCAGCTAATTTGAGTGCATGGAATTCTCCGTGAAGGAGCGGCAGCATTAAAACAACAGATACTGTGATTTCGATTAAGTAAATTCTGATTATTAGTGTGAGGCGTAGTTGTAAATATGCGCGTTTACGCTGCCCTAGATTCAGTTGAAATTATGTAATATTTTTCACGCTTGTAATTATATCTCACCTCTGCACTCTACTCTCGTTTGTATACCTTAATTAGTATTGTGTTGTGTCTGTTTATAATATCTGATAAGAATCAATAAATTTGTTTGAATTGGAATATAATGTCTTTAGATCATTTAAGTCCGCCTACACATCTATCTGGGTTTTCAGATAGACATGAAGGTATTAATGTAAGTAGTAGCTATAGATCACCACAGGTTGACTGTGCGGATCAAGGTAGATGTTTAACTTCATCCTCGTATTCATCAAAACCTGATTGGACAAGTCCCGCTGAACGGATAGTTACTTTATCATCCTGAAAAATTCCGCTTCCTGCAAGAAACAAATTTTGCATCATAGAATTGACCTGATCAGCTAAAATTTCTCTATACTTCTCTCCAGTGATCCTTTCTCCCATAGTTATGATTGGTCCAGCAGAAAACCACGACACGGCTGCGTGTACCACGACAAAATCGACTCTATGATTGACAGTTGGAAGGAGACAATCCAGATCATATGCTTGTGTGCAGGTATCCTCCAATATTTTTCTTCCACTTATCAATCGACCAGTTGTTATGAGTGTGACACCATTGTGTAGACGGCATTTGGCATTAACATCTGTGACAAGTGGCTTGGGCATTGCTGCTCTGCTGTAAATGTTCTGTTTATGAAGGTGCCTTCTAACTGGAATCATTAACATTGAGAACCCAGATGCTAATTAAGCTCTGAGATCCCTTTTGCTGAAGTTATTCCCTTTTTAGACTTTACAATCTGCTTCATAGGTCTCTTTCAATTAGCTGCTCTTTCCATCCACTATTTTGCTCGGACGAGCTTGTTCTCGCCACGCTGTGTATATACTGCCATGACTTTAGACACAATACCTCTAGAAACGCCTAAAAGTTGAGGTGTTTTGGTTACACTTGATCCAGCTAGAAATGTTCCTACAATTTGGCCTCTTTTAAAATGCGACATGCATTCAAAAATGCCACTTTTATTCACAGGTCTTTCTATTATTTTGAAAATCCCTGTATCTTAAAGTTTAGTTAAACTTCGCGTTTCTTAGCTTGAATATTTTAAAATGTCCACGCATAGCTACATTAAATAATCTACGTAAGCAATAGCATACATTTTCCTCCGTTCATGCAACCTCTGGAAGTTTTGTTGGGAGTTGTTTTCACTCTTGCGATGTTGGTTTAATCTCCTCTGATGACCTAAAATGGCGTCCATACAGAAGTTGTTTTTTTATTAGTGAAAATAAATAAAATTTACACAAAGGACAATGTCCGACGAATGTAAGCTGGATTTTAAAATTGTGTGACAGTTGAGGATCCCAAACTAGTTGGCATATATCAGGTACCTTCGTCCACTTTGCCCCATTTAAGGTATCCAACTACCCTAAAACTGGGAATTTTACCAAAAATTGACAAATTTTTTAATGATTTTATTTTATGGGCCATCTTATTAGCTTTATAAAAATATCTAGTTTATGATTTTCCATTTTCTAGAACAAAAACTACAAGTGTTTTAGTAAAAGCAGATGCCATTTCTTTAAGCAAGATGTCATACTTTAAAACGCGTTCGACTCGAAATGTGATTTTTTGAAAATAATCAAACACACACAGGGTCAGCGATTACTAAAAAAGTTTTGAACATAATTAACTGATATTTTTTCTGTAAGTTCTTTATAATAGTACAATTGTTTTAACCTTCAGATTTATCAATCACGGTTTTATTACAAAATTTACAGTTTCTTATGTGAATATACTCACTGTCTTTCTAAGCATTTTCTTGTAGTAACCGAGATAGAGCTTTAGATTTTGTAAAAAAGAAAATATCTCTTATCCTGAAGGTCATCTCAAAATGGAATAATATAGCAACACATTAGATTGGAAAATTTAAAATTTGTTCATAAACCTTTGGTGCAGAATGGGCCACGTTTATGCTATTTTTTGTCATTTTTTACCCATTTTTCCCCATTTTAGTAATAATAATTTCTTTTTTTCTTCTTAATTTTAGCACATTTTTCTTAAAATGCACTAAACAAATCTGAAAATAACAAAAAAATCCCCATATCTCCTTTTTTTTAAGAAAAAAAGTTGTCGCAAACAGTCGGATACCTTAGAATTCATTGTAATGAATGAAGTCTGTGTAGCGACGCAAAATGCCGAGATAAAGTTCCATGTTCGCTGATCTGCCCGTAAAAAAAAATTGGGTGAGTTATTTCTTCCGAATCGAAATCTAACTGTGCAATAACTTTTATTTTGCTGTGAATTTTTGGCCTCCTTTAAAACTTCCATATACGACTAGTATACTTTCAATATCCTCATCGCCGAATAGCCACACACCTTTCATATCATTATGAAAGTTGCGTATACCTTAATGTGCGACTATATTTGTTACAGTAATATTACTCATCTATCTGTACAGCACCCAATGTTTCATCCCTCCAGGACTATTGGAAATTGCCATGCTTTACAAAAAAAGTTTATGCACTGATTTTACAGAGCCTCTCTAGGCTAGAAAAAAATTACAATAGGATAGTCTAAATATGTTCATTAAACTCCATTTCTGTCTAAAGTCTAAATGTGTTAATTAAACATTTTTTTATATTTAAGCTCGAAAAGTTATGGTTTGATATTTTTTGTGAGCTTCAGTATTCTATGATTAACAAAAGTAAGGATGGTAACCATGAAAACAAATATTTACGAAGTTTCTCAAAGAAACAATTTACTTCACCGTGGGATGAATTAGATTTTCTTTCCGGGGAATGTGTGAACGTAAGAAAATGTAATACATTATGTATGGCCTGCTCTATTTTCCACAAGTATTGATTGGCATCAAGGCTTTGACTTTTCAATCTCTGTTGAAAGGAGAATCCGTTCATGCGTGAAACATCTCGCCTTACAGAAAGGTTTTCTGTTTACTCAACAGAATGAAAAAAAGTTTGATTTCCGTTGGAAAACTTTGACTAGGTCGGAAAGAAAAATTAGGTTCCTGGAAATTTTTCCAAGACACACAAAAAAGATACAGCAAAGGGAAACTGCGTGGATGCAAAGGTCATTTCTATAGTAGCTTTTAGTACTTTTCTTTGAATCCAACTTATGCCAAAACGTGTTTCTCTTGAATTTATGGAAATTGCGTGCTTTTTCGAACATCGCGAGCAACATTCATGCATTCTTTTTTACAAGTTTGCACCCATGCAAGTTTTTTTCAAAAAACACGGCATTTCGAAATATCTGATGATTTTTGGAAATAAAAAGGTCGAAAGAATATTTTTAAAATGCCCCACACAAAATGAAAGCATTAATTATTACAAAATTGCTTCGAAAATCAATAAATTAAAATTGTGCCACACGCTTTTTGGATCATTTTCTCCTTAATATAGTGAAACGAATGGCTTCCGTAACCTAAAATTAGTTTTTCTTAAAAATAATTAGTAAATTTATCATAATTATTTAACTTTTTTTAGATTATTCTACATCATTAATAATGATAGGGCAACGCGAGGCAAACTGATAATTCTTTTAATGTATTCCTTTTTAGTTAATTTTTTTACGTGAATTATTAAATTATCAGTCTACTGCAGAGTTTCTTAAAGTCTCGATTGCTACGCCCCCTTTATGAATCAGACTGACATCGTGGACCCCTGACACTTTGAACACTCCTCACTGACTCCCAACATTGTGGCTGAGAGTTTGAATGACTCCTCAATAATTCAAAGACTGCCTCTGCTATTTACATACAGATTTTTTTAAACATCTAATTATATATATTTTACAAAATACTCATTTCAAATAAATAATGTACTTAACTTGTGACGGATTTATACGCGACCTTATTACTAATCCTCTTGAGGAAACTTTGGGGTCAGCATTCGCGTTACTTCACAGCCTCTCAAGAAGAAACCTTGATATTTAAATTAATTGACTATATAAAGTCTAGGTTTTGTAGATTTAAGAATAGAAGGAGCAGGAGAGCTGTTGCGGTGATTCGTATTTGAGAATATTTCATTGAGTATTTCATTATTACAATTCGAGTTAAGGAAGGAGTTGATACGATAATAGATTAGTGTATTAAGGATTTTGGATAGATTGAATCAAATTTAGTTAAGCAGACCATTTGCGCTTGTTCACTTTGACTTGTTTACTTAGAGTTGTTCACGTAGAATAGATTGCTCTCTATATATATCACTCCTAGGGTCTCCTTTTGTAGTTTCACTTGTGATTGATTTTGTGCTTGAAGACGCTTTTCAGACGGTTTTTGTTGTTTTTTGAAAGTATGTTTTTAATTTCTTGTGGATTGTGGTGTTTCACCATAGCAGATATTCCTTGGGTGCCAGTATCTCTTAATGACGCGGAAAAATGACGCGAATAGATGCGTCACAGAGTGAGTGCACAAATGTTAGAAGTATGAACTTAAACTAAGTCCTTCGTCAACCTTCTTCTTTTTTACTCTATTTTTTGCCTCTTGAAATGGAACAAAAGTTTTTAAGGTATATATTGACAACCCTTCTTTTAAGTTAATTAACACGCTTTTATAAGTTTCACTTGCATGTAACGGAATCTTGGAACTCGATTTTCACCCACTTAAAAAGGTCAAATTAATTTTATATACAAAGATTAACTATAAATTATTCTTGCTACAAAATATTTAGTCGCATCGTAAAAATAAGTGAAAAAAAAACCGGTGAAATTTTGGAGGTTATGTTATATAGATGAAAACAAAAATGTGTTGCATGCGGTCATTATCTTTAGTTTCTAATCAACGTTTGTTATTTATAAAAGTGCAGCAATATAAAAAAATCAATCAAAAGCTGTTTTTAAAATAAATATTTATAATAAGTTACATGACGTGTTCAGAAAGAAATGTAGATAGAAGTTTTAAACCTCATACAGAAGTTTTCAGTTACGAAATTTTATCAACGCGACGACAGCTTCTTTCAAAATCAACTGTTAGAACTACATATTTTTGATAGAAAGCAAGCAACAAGTGAGAGATAGCTTTTTTGACATCTGCATGGAATATGTCACATCTTTCCTTTTTGACCGCGTTTTCTTTTTAGGCATTCTCAAAAATAGCTCAGATATCAAATTTTCAGTGTTAGAAAGATATTTGGAGAGTTTATGATTGTGCAAAGTGTTTGTTTGATTTTTGACAAGACCTTTCGGTCATTTGAAAATAATTTTTTGTCTTACAACGATGGAGCGCTAAACATAGTACAAAATCTAATGAGTTTTTATTGATAAGTTACGGGTGTTTACTTTACAAAGTTATTTATTTGGAAAGTTGTTACCTTACGAAGCAATTTATTTTATTTCTCATGAAAAAAGGTTTTGTAAAGCGCAGTGTCTTGTTAAGAAGCCCTTTTTAGAGACATTCCTTCACAACGCTTAAATATTTGTCGAGATATTCCAGAGGTTTCATTTACGTTGTGGACTATCAGAATCTTAACGATGGTAAAGATTTTTAGATACGAATGTAATTCAGGTTTTAAATAGCAGTATGTTTCGAGTCATAAAAGTTCATTGCAACCAAGCCAACAACTGCGGTTATGTTGTATAAATACTAGTAATACGTTGTGTTGAAACTAAACGTTGACTATACAGGTAAATTTGCACTACACGGCTGTTACCTTGCTAAAACTTTTCCATATCATGAAAAAAATGAAGGAGTATAGGATGCAAATGCAGAATATCAATAATCACTGAAGGAAATTAGGTCATCAAAATTTGTTTGGATGGAATTGTATTTTTATATTATTCAAATAATATTTTAATTATTATTAAATTATATTTTTATTATTATCCAAACTGTATTTTTATTATTATCCAAATTGTATTTTTATTAATAATGTGCTTTGTGAATGTTCATTTATATACTATACTTAATTTCAATTCAATTATTATTATTATTTGCAATTTATATTTCATATGAATTTGTGAAAAAAAATTAGCTTTACGGTCATGCCTTTTTACAACGCCATCGACTGTATTTATCTTTTACGCAATGACAACATGTTGCTTGTGTCGAGTTGTTTGTGCAATATAATATGTGTGGGAATGTTCAGTTCCAGTACTGTCCCACGCTAAGAGAGGTTTTCGCCGCTCAAAGCTGATGGCCTTTGTATTCTTTATACGCAAAAGCAAGAATCATCTTTATTAGTCCCGTGTGGCGCGGACAAAATTTAAAAACATTTATATATATATATATATTAAAGCAGTTCTAATCAAAAGCTAAAAAATTTAAAATGCAATAAGTTTTTTTTTTCTTGTAAAAAGAGATATTAAATATACTTTAAAATAATATCTTGTTTATTTTCACCACCAGGAATTTTTTTTGTTGAGAACTACTAATTAACGCACACATACTATTTGCAAAATAACCATTTCTAAGAAAGCCAAGTAATACACAGCCAAAAATACGATGTTTTAAATGATAAAAACTAAGAAAAATGCAAAAATTTAAAGAAAAAAGACACTTTGTACGTATTCGAAGAACTAGATGTGAAGAACTTCTAATGAATATCAAAGTTCTTCAGGCAAATCTGATGTGACCTTGGCGCACAAATGAAAATTTCAAGTAAATTATCTTCAGCATTTTGATTTTTTTTTAAATTTGCGCGTTTTATGTTGTCGAGGTTTTCTTTTTTAATTTCGTATTTTACTCTTACAGATTTAATTTTTTTTGCTCAGGATTTATCTTATTTCTATTTCATGCTATAATGAGGGTTGTCTCCATTTCTCGAAACGTGTTAAACTGAAACCCTGTTGTAATAGTGCCATTCTAAGTAGAAATTACTTTGAATCTTAACTAACAATAAAACAAGTAAAAAAAAAGGTTAAAATTATACCAAAGAATACCTTTGTAATATTTTCTATCCATAAGAAATACGTTTTATTTTACACTTATTGTGAAAAACACATGAAAGATTGACGGGAAATTTAAACGTCAACAACAGGTATTTAAAACTTAATTCTTTCATCTAGAAATTAAGTACGATAAAAATTAAGCGACAATAGAAAAAACCACTAAGCTGAAACAAAGAAGAAAGTATTCGCTGAAATGATACTTTTTAATAAATTAATTAAACCTATAAAAATGTGTCACGTGTCCGTACAAAAAGGTAGCTCTGGGAGGATTTTCTCTAATTAATTGCTGCAGAGTTAAATCTTTTTTTTTTTGTTTAAATCCTTAATTGGAAAGTCTGGAATGCTGACGCGATTATATCACGAAATTCCACTTAATTCTTTGATGGAACTACTTAAAAAATTACTGGAAACTAGAAAAATGAGCAATGGCAGTATTTTTTATGTCTGATAGACTTTAAACTTTGTTTTTGAAATGTCAGTGATTCTGAGTTTTAAAAAAAAATCGCTTTAAAGCTTCTTCTCTTTTATATTTGTGTGAGAGGTGTGTCGTAAGCAATGCCGTTGAATAATACGATTTATGAAAAATTATTTATAAAGTACTTGTGATAGTTAAAATGTTTTTGAGTAAAATTTTTGAAAGAGCGTCTTTAAGATTATAAATAAACGGGAGGAAAACAATAATCTCAAATGTTATATGGCTTTTAAGTAAAATGTTATGAAAATATTAATTTTTTCTTCCTTTAATCTTGCCACTTACTTTTAAATTTTTGAAAATTGTGATGGAAAATTATGGGCATAATTGTCACTAGCCCTCGTATTGCTGCTGCGTTGTTATTAAATAACAACTAGTCTATAAGATTTCAATGTTTGTATTGGATGATCCAGAAGCCTTGATTTATATCAAAGTTTCTCAAACCGTAGGGTGCGCTCCTCTAGGAAGGCATATTAACGCAGGGGCAAGAATGTCAAAAAGTCGAAAATAATTTCTTTCAAAATTATTAATTTACTCAAAGGTAGCAAAACAAAATACATTTTGACATAATAAGAAATAAAATACATATTTCCATGTATCTACCCATCTAAACAGTGGATCTTGAGTGGCTTGAATCGTGACATGCCTGTCGATGACCGAGCCTACCAAGTACTTGGGAGGATCCGGAAAACTTAGCGCAAAAGACATCATTAATTGATTCATATTAGACGTTTCTACTTCTCATTAATTAGCTAACTGCTGTGCCTTTGGACCTGGCTTCGAATTCATGAGAAGGCATGGATGTTCATAAATGTTTAGAGCGGCGTTTCTAAAACTGTGGGGTGCGACCACTTAGGAAGACGCGATAACTCTGCGAGGGAAATGCGAGCATATCGAAAATAAAAGGTTTAAAAAAATTAATTTACTGGAATCAAGTAAAACAAAATACTTTTTGACAGAAACAAAACACACATTTACTCTGATATAATTTATATATATAATCAGGCGATATTACGTCATCATAAGATAAAAGCTTTTACTTCAATATGCTCATTAGCTACCTTTGATCAAATAAAAAACCCATTTTGTTTTATTTTTCCTATGATTTCGACGAATAAATCTACAAATGAGAATAAGAAGAAATCTTTCAGTTTCATATAACCCCATACATGTTTCATTCTGTATCTTTAAAAATAAAAACGAAATTGTTTTCTGCGATTAAGGGTACAGTGGAGTTTCAAAATCAATTTTTTTAATTACCAATGAAATTTTTTCAAATTTGCAGGAAATGTGTAATATGTTACCAAATAAAAATATACAAATTTTAGTCAAAATATCTTTATTGGTTTTTGAGATATTAGTTTTTTTAATTTTAATTGTACCGAATAATTAACATATTTCAAAAAGCTCCATGCGCAACCAGATTCAGTCTACGCTGTCAATATTCTCTAATAATGTTCATTTTATATATAAAAATAAAACTTAGTGAAGTTTTCTTCATATTTCTCTTTTTAAAAATTTAAAAATTATTTATGTTGAAAATTTTAGTTTTTTCCTTAAAAACTAAATAAAATGTTTATATTCTCTGGTTTTTATTATTCCCCCTTCACTTAAATAAAAAAACATTCACTAGCATATATTTATACACCTATAGAGAATATGTGTGCAAATTTTCACTGCAATTGGGGAAAATGTGTTGCGCAGGGAACATTTTAAAGTTATTGAAACGACAAAAATTATAATTCCCTTAAATGAAGGTTTTTATGAGTATGATGATTATAAATCTTCAATCACATTTGATAAAAGCAATTATTACTATAATTAAGGAATACCATATTGTTTACAACTTATATACTGATTTTCTTTATGTCATTGTAATAAATATACCTAATTTTCAGCAATAAACAAATTTTCAGTAGTAAATGAAAAATTTAATATTTTGATGTTATCATTGAAAATATGACTGAAAATGTATTTTAAAGTCAAGCACAATTCTAGAACTTTATATACAACATATCTAAATGTAAAATAATATAAATAAAATAAAATATTAGTATTAATAAAAATTAAATATACTATTATTTAAGATTAACTTACCATAGTACCGTGATTTCAAATTATATACATCCAAATAAATATTTTAAAAAAAAACAGGTTATACTAAAATTGTCCAGCCCCATAACTGAGCTCATTCTTTTCCCTATTTTTGTCATTTTTTTTATATTTTTGAATTTTTTTCTCCTTTTTATATTGTTCTGAGGCTTTTCGCTTTCTTTGCGACAACCTTCGGTTATCGCGTCTGTGGGCAATTTTGAATGCAGTGTCTACCATTTCACTATTGTTTAATTTTAGCGTTTCAACATAGCCAATATTTACTTCGCTGACCGCTGCTGTTACTGCAAGATCAATTCGTTTCTTTGAAACAAACACATCTTTGGGGCATTTCCTCCAAATACAACTGTGTATACTCTCATTGGCATTTTGGGTTTTGCCGGAAACACAGCGAAGAAGAATTTCATTTGAGGCAAGGCGCTGGTATACTGGCATAATTTTAGCAACTACTTCTTCTGACAGTTTTGTTTTCATGCTTTTATGACTACCTGGTACTTTATTATCTGCCTTAGCTCTATTATAAAAGCACCAGGATAGCTTTCCTTCAGGGCATTTGCAGTGCATTGGCTTTACATCAGTTGACATACAATGATAAAGAGTTGCTAAAATTGACTTCTTCATCCTATCAACTTCTGGAGCATTGTCGACAATAGCTTTCCTGTAAAAGTTCTGTAATTTTGTTATTGTTGCGTCAGTCAAACTACCTTGTTTACGACCACCAAATGTCACACCTTTCACACGCCACTCTTTCACTTTATTCCGGAGTGATGTTTCTAAACGTTTGGCTACGTGGTTAACACACTCTTCTTTTTTAATGACAACATCATCTCCATACACTTTTTTTTTCATTCAGGTGTTGGTGTGTTTTTGCATCACCGTCACAAAGTGTAGTGGTATACCGCATTGCGCAGTCAGACATTGACCGGTTCCACAAAATGTAGGCAGCATGCATTTCCATACTACCTGAGGAACCGTCAAAGTTTTTCTGGCACTTTTCTGAATGCCCTGATTTCCAAATCTGAAACTCGCTTCACCCAAATCTTTTACAGCCATACTGCATTCATGGCAATACTTTGACAAAACCTCAAAGTCAACAACGAGATTTGTCATTACATCAATGACAATGCCGATGCCATTAAGAGACGTATGGCCTCTTTTGTGCCACGTTCCATCGTATGATACAGTTATATCAATAATATTGTTCTGAACAAGATCAGGATGTAAATATAAATTTGTTTGTCTCACGTGGTCTCTTTAGATTTGTAGCATTTCAGCTTTCGCATTTTCATTTTTGCTACATAAGTTTTCTAAGCATTTCGAAAATGTTTTACGATCCATACACGGTGTACCTAAAATTGATGAGAAAGTTTCTAAGGCTGCGTGACCTCTCCCTATAGCCAAGAATGCGGATGCAAGTTTTGTGTTGATATCAAATTTCCTGAAGGGTTTTTCTCGTTGACTTGTGAAGGCATGTCCATATGATTTTATACATTTTTCGCAAACAAGTTCCATTTTGGTGGAGAAACCGTATGAATTGTGTGCTAAAATCTTCAACGAGAACTGGTTGCAATCACTGGCATGGAACATTATGTAACAATGACGTCCACATTGAATTATTGATGAAATTATATTCATTTGATTCAGAATCCACATCACTTTTACTCATACCTGATGTACTAGGAACAGCTCCTGTTGAAATTTCATCACATTTACTATCAGATGATGAACTACATGCAGATTTTCCTTTTTCTAAATTTCTTATGCAGGCAGCTCTGCGTTTGCTTGGTCGCCCTTTGGGCTTTCGATATTTTGAACTTATACTGTGCATTATCACAAAACAAAATAAACTGTGATAATTTTTCTCAAAAGAATAGAAAATATATAAAATATTAAAAGATAATGGCAATATAGAGCTTTAGTTCTGAAAAGAACTGTTTCTTATTTATAAAACGAAACTCAAAGAAAGCTGTTTTCGAAACAAAGTTGGTTAGACAATGTAAACAAAAACTTTATACCACACAGTTTGAGTTACAGTTATTTTCATGTTGCCAAATTATAGAAAAGTATATAATGCATATATAGAGTAAAAAAAATAACACATACAGTAAATAAAAGTATCGCTAAAAATGATAAAAGAATACAATACAGAAGCGTAATTCTGCAGCTGATGCAAGCAGGGGTGTTTGACAGATGTAAACAAAGGGGCGTGGTCAAACAGGTGTTCGAATTCAAAAGAGCATAACTTCTGTAAAAATGACCGGAATTGAAAAATTCTTTTTGCATTCAGTAGCAATGATTACAAGCATTAATAATATGCTAAAAGTGAAAAATCGAAAATTTGATCCATTTTCACCAATTTGAAAGTGCACTGTACCCTTAATAAAGAATGTTGTTGTTGTTGTTTCTTATCCCAGATGATGTAGCTCAGCTACACCATCTCCATAAAACCAAAAATCTCCAAAAAATCCAGAAATAAGATAGGATTTCCTAAAACCTCGTCACACGAAAAACTCAAGCAATTCAGAATATGACTGGGAGAGGCCTGTACAGCCTCGCACCTAGGACATTCCGAGAAGACTTTCCGGCCCTGCTGAAAAGTCAGAGACTTGATATGGCCGCTAAAAAAGCGTGACAGAGCCGTCTGCTGATACCTAGGAATATTAAGTTGGTGACACCAACTAGGTTTTGTCACAAAATACCAAGGGTGAGCAGGGGGTATTCTCCAAATTGCATTCAATTCCAACCTTTTAATAGAGGAGAGTTCAGCAAAAATTATACAAGTGTTACTCTTCAAAGTGTCGGCAGTGGCAGACTTGGCCAAACTATCGGCTATCTCGTTACCATTCAAACCAATATGAGAGGGGACCCATTGAAAATATATACAGTGTCTAGAAGAAAGTTGAACCAGAACATCCAGAATATTTAGGTTGTCCCCAACAGTTGTCCAATGAGAAAGGTGCTGTATAGAAACACGGCTGTCTGTTAAAATCCAAATGTTTCTGAAGACAAGGAATAATAATTAATTGATAAAGAATTTGAATTAATAAAGAATAATTAAACCGTAACATTATTTTCGAATTTCATAAATTCTGAATGTATTTGAAAAAAATCAAACTTATTCCAGTTTTCTTCCCCATGATTAAGAAATAAGTGCATTTTTTTCAAAGAAAGATTTTCTTCCTTAACATTATCTTCCTTGAAATAAGACACAATTGGAATAAAAAAATATTTTAGGCAATGAATTTTTCTATTTGCATATTTTATAGATTTTTTTTCAGTCTTAACTATTAGATCACTGAACAATGGTCCATTTCTCATCTTAAGGCTTAGACATCAAAAATTATTCTTACGTTATAAGTTTCGAAACTAACCCTGTTATCAGGAAGCTAGGTGACTCCAGATAAACATGGCCTTGTTTTATGCGTCAGTTTAACTATTTCCTCGTTCCAAACTTTTCTCGTAAACATATAACTTCATTTGAGGAATCGATAGGAGTCAATATCATTGCCAACGGATGTTTGAATACCTCTTTTAAGCGTCGTAAATTTGTTGCGCTTAAATGAACTCCGACTTTATCAGGATCATAAAAAGAGATATAATTTCTGTTGTATGTTGTAACAAATATCTTATTGGACTACCATTTCCTACTCAAAGAATAAGACTTCTCTGTATTTTCATACTACTCATATAGCACCTGAGGTTGATTATAAGATATGCTTTATACATTCTTTTTTTGTTCCTAAAACTTTTTATCATGCCAGGTTTTGTAAAAATTTTGTTTCCAAAATAATTTATTTCAATGAAAAAGAATATGAAACAAATGAACTATTGTGCACATTTACATTTATTACCTGTGGCTCAAATGCACAATATAATATATTTAGTTTATTAAGGTAATAATGAAATTGAACAATGTTTTCTGGTTATATTTTTTCCAAACTTTAATATTTATAAGTCAACTCTTAATTTTATTATCCAACACATGTGCTAGAAATTTTTTTTCTCTTGCGGTTAAACGTTATTAAACTGCTTTTCATAGATTCCTTTTCAAATTTTTCTTACGGATTGGAGGAACTTTCAAAAATTTAAATTTTAAATTTTAAGTCTTATAGCCACATTTTATTTTGATGTATTAATAATGAATATTCGAAACATCGGTTCTGAAATTAGGTAAAATGGACAACTTCTGGAAAATAAACTGGTGGCTATGTCTTTCAGTTCTCTTAAAACTATATTTCGGATGAATTTTTTATATTTTTTCTACTAAGAATGTTTTAAAGTTTTTAAAGTTTTTTTTTTCAGTTTTAAATATTTATCCAGTTTTTAATATTTGAAGAGTTATTTCAAGTAATTTACATTTGGGAAATTATTGGGAATGACACTAAGTATGAACTGAATATTTTACTGTTAAAATGTAAGACATATGTTGTAGATATAACTGAAGTTCTAAAAATATATATTAAATTTGACAATTTTAAAAGTAATAACAAACTCTCACACTCATAAATCATAATTAGTCTTTATTTTCTCTTAAATTAAAATATCCAAACAAATTTTAAGACTAGATCTTGATAGAAAACATATTCATAGGGAAACGAAAACATGTGCATCGATAAAAACAAAATTCTCAGGAAAACACAAAGTTTGTAAAGGCGTAAATGTTTGTAACTGACAACTCTCAGAGAACTTCAAAAGACCTTTATACAACTAATTATTATATTTGATGTAAAATATGAAAATAAGCTTCCCAACTGGATGCGCCGTCGAAAAATGGAAAATAAAATTTGATATTTTTGTCGTTTTTAGGAGATATTGCGTTGCCTTTATTAATTTATATGTGTTAATGAGCTGAATATTTATTTCCTTTTCAATCAATTTCATTGATCCTAGTTGTGCTCAACTGCTTTGAGAATTACGAAAGTCAGAATGTTTGATCGACTTTTTACTTTTGTACTTATTACGCGAGGCTTTTCAGCAATAATATGCAGCTAGCTTCAAAAGGGTGAATATGTTAGATATCCCCATTAAAAGTATATAAAAGTTAGTTTGAATTCAGTAGATTTCGCACAAAATGTGCTCAATGTTAAAAAATATATCTACAGCGAATTTCAGTCACCGAATAGTTAAAGAAACTATAGAGGGTGGTTGTGGTTATATTCCTTTAGGGTTAACACGTTGAAGTTTGAATGTCCGCAATGTTGGAGACAGTTATGACTTTTCTTTCATAGGCTCTTAGATGGTTGCTCTTATCTTCTCGGCCAATGAGAAGAGTTAGACAGGCTTCATCACTTTCCCGGGTAAATGAGCCGAAAACTTTGATGCAGACGTGCTGTAACTGAACTTTTGGGTTCGATATTGATCGAACCATTTTTTTCTCCTTCAGTAATTCTATTTCGAGAGAAAACTTTATAGCTCGACTTCTGGAAGTCATTCATGCTACGATGTGATTATTTCGGATGGGTTTTATGCTATAACAGGTGTAACGATAGTAAATGGGATCATTTTCTTATCATGGTTTCCTAAAATTCAATTTCCTAGATGCAAGATAAGGTAACGTATCAATGAGGTTCAATATGGGTTTTTATGTTCTGAAATTTGAATTACTTCGGAAGGAGAAATTGGTTGTAGAATATTGTTGAGAGTACAAAAAAAGCATGCATTATTTAAAATTTTAGGGTGATTCATTTCGATTAACTGTCCTAGATGAACCAATTATAAAAAAATATAGGTGCATTTTAAGAACCAAATTAAAGCTTTATATATATCTATTTCACTTTTTTTATAATACCAGAATATAAATTTGATATTTTTAGATAATGAACTTTTTGCAATTTCTTATTTGTTTTAGAAATAGGTTTTAGTGTGTATTTTTCTTTTCTTTATCGGAATCATAATAGTAAGTTGGGGCAAACGGTTGCCAAAAGGGGTATAGTTAGTCAATGTGTGGGAGTGTCGGCCTAATCGGCACCTCTCTCTCTCCGTCTTGCCTGGTTAAAGGTGTGGGGCGAAACAAAGCATCACCAGCAACTTCCATAATAGCAATTAATTTATTTATCTTTAAACACAGTTAAACAATCATAAGTGAAACTACAAAAGGAAACCCAGGAGTGATATCTAAAGCGTTATCTAACTCAATGTATAACTCTAAGTAAACCCGACTACGTGAACTAGATGAGGAGAACAAGCGCTAATGAACAGTAACTAATTCTAATTTCATGTATCTTAGATCCTCAATCTAATAATTTAATCTCTTAGCAATTACTTCCTTAACTCGCGCTATGTTTGTGAATGAAATATTCCAATATTCACATTTACGTAACAGCTCCCCGGCTCCTTCTCTCTTACATCTACAAAACCTAGACTTTATATAGTCAAACGAATTTAAATATCATGGTTTCTTCTTGAAAGGCGGTGAATTGATGTGAATGCCATCCCCAAAGTTTCCCCAAGAGGATTAGTAGGAAAATGACGCGAATAGATCTGTCAGAAATGTATGTCTATTAAAAGTCACTCATTTGATGAAATGATTTTACTATTACAGTAAGACCCCGCTTAGCGTTGTTTCAGTTTAATACTCTTTTATTTGAATTGTGGTATTCCTGAAATTGCACGCAACCTAACGCTGTATGAAAAGGCCGTCTTCTGTTTGTCAAGATCATGTCATCGCAAACTGCATTTTTCATGTATTTCAGAGATATGCTCGTTTTATATCTTCTATATCAATCTGTTAAACTCTGAATTTAAAATTATATAAAATTCTTAACATTCGCAACAATACCTTTATAATTTTTAATAGTATATGAATGCGTCTTCAAATTTTACATTATTATGTTGACTATTAATTAATATTATGTTGACTATTAATTAATATTAAGTATACTAATTAATATTAAGTATAACATAACGCACAAATTTTCTGAATTTTAAAATAAATATTTCAAAAACTATTGTAGATATGCTCATAATTTTTCATTCCGACGTTTTAGCTTCTCAGCTTTGCTTCTTTGGAAACATTTATTGTATATTCCTTAAATTTTTCATCCTGTTTTTTGCTCTTAACATGTTGCTTTCAACCGCATTATAGAAAAATTACGAAATATGTTAAAAATGCTAAAGGTGCTATAAATTAAAATTTAACATTATATTCAAAGAAATGTTTGTACTTATAGTAAATGTTTTTTAACATCGTATGCGCGATACATAATATTTTTTTTCGAAATTTCAAATTAAATTTCTAAAAAATTTCCATTTTTTTATGGTTGAGATTACAAAATATATCTTGAATTTAATTACTTGTTCTTCAATTAGCCTTTAAAAGAGATACATGTTGAGGAATTTTGTATAAATAGATATTTTTTAAACTTGAACTTAAAATTTATCTTTATATTTATTTATATGCGTAAATATCGCCTGTAAATGTCTCCGGTTATTTTTGTGATTGCTGTTTATTCAAACATTCAAGCTTAAAAATATGAATTTTTGGTGAAATCCTCATTCACGTTCTCTTTGAAGTAAACTGAAGTTCAAGCATTTAAAATTCAAATACGTATATAATTTGGTGTATCTTAACAACACAAAACTAGAGACTATACGTAAAATGCCTTCAACACCTGACTTTGAAATTTAAAAAATACTAATGAATCTGAATTAGTTTTTTTCCCCGTTATTTTTATCAAAACGTAAGAAATTTTTTTCCAAATAAATTGATGCAGAAACTTATAAATTATTCATTTTTAGTAGTTAGAAAGTTTAAATTGTTTTAAATTTTGTTCGTTATTTTATTTGTTTTTTTTTTTGACACCTTATAATGAAATAATCATGTTTTAAAAACTGAAAGTATTAGTTAAGATAAGAAAAAAGAAGCACTAGAGTATAGTTATATATACTTTTTAGAGACATATATTATAAAATCTTAATTCCACTTAATAATTTTAACGTGAAGCAAAAAAAATTTGAGTTAACCCAGCAAAGAAGATACTTAAAAAGTAATTTGTCCAACTATATAAAATAGCAGATTTTGTTGTTTTTATATTATTAGTAGTTATATATCATATGAAGTTTCCATTTAAGAAACTAATTTTCGATGTGTTGAAGGTAATGACTTTATAGTTAAGGTAAACATGGTTTTTTATGCCAATAGATGGCGCTTATATTTTTGGTATTCATAGAATGCTTTTTCATTACGTAAAACCAACTCTAGCTCTGGTCATTGAGTGTGCAGGCTGTATTTTATCCCTGCTAATGTTGCATAAATAATAAATTTAATTTTGCTTGTATTATTTTATTCAATTTTAGAAATTTAGAGTATTCTTTACTTAATAATATTTTAATGCAAAATGTGTTGGGGAGAAGGGGGGTAATATTCGGAAGGATGTTTGAAATAGCTTCAGAGATCAATTTTATAAAAGTTAATTTAATTTTGGGAGAAAAAAAATTAAATATTATAAGAATGCTGAAATAAAATAACACACCAATACTGTCGATAATTTAATTTTTTAAAAAAAATTCCATTTTATTACTCTATAGATTCCAAATTATGTTATATGTTAGATAAAGCAAAGAAAATGTAAATGGTATAGTAAAATTTTTAATGGATTATTATTAAAAAACCGAGTAAAACCATTTTTAAATTTATAATTAAAAAAATAGTTGTGTTATATATATGTTACAGTTCATTTGAAATGCCTTTTTAAAACATTATACATGTTATTTGTAAATGTAATTTTATTTTAATATAATTACAATATATATTTATAATTTGTTACACCTTTTCGGACTATAATTACACTTGATACTAACAGGGAATATATATATAACCGTTCATATATATTTTTTTATTTCATGTGTTTCAATTTGAAAATAAATGAATAAGAATACAGTTGTGAGAAATTAATAGCTTGCTACCTTAAAACAGGATCGTCTTAAAACATTAAAAACAGCATCCATGTTCGACAGCAACTGATAGAAGAATGACTGACAGGTATTGACTTCCTTGGCGGACTGAAGGTGAATCTTGGTTCATTCAGAATCGCTGTGAATTTGGATTGATCCGGACAGATTGGAATTCGTTGGATGTGAAGGGTGCCTAAGGGGTCTCAAGAAATTCTTTCCAATTTTTAGGATTTTTTCAGGGTCAGAACACGGGGTTCCCTGCGAGCCATAAAACTTTTTGTCAGTGTCCATTGTGTCGCCGCAACGCCTCCCTAATTATCTAAGATGTTAAACCAGTGATTCCCAAAGTGTTCTATATAGACCCCCATAGGTCTATGGCGACCTTCAAGGGGTCTACGACGGCAAAAAGATAATTTGGGTGTCCATGAGTTGTAAATGGGGGTCTACGATTGTGGTTCTCATTAAACCAGATCGGGACTTTAATTTTAAAGGAAAATGTAATCAAATGAAAACCAGATTTTACACACATTTAACAGAATTATTTATATACATATACACTAAATTTAATAAGGTTAATTTGCAGTTATAAGGTGATAGCATACATTTTATTAAAGCAAGGACCATCATTTTAGCGTTTCTTGCCAGAATTAAGCTAAAGAAGTATAATATTGGTTGTCACGAATTTTCCCAGTTTCTAAATTGGCCCTCGATAATCCGCCAGGAAAATGGCGTTTTAACCTACATTCAACATTTAAATTCTCTTTATTCAGATTTTGAAACTAGATTTGAGAATGCTTTGACTATATATATGGTAATTACCACAGAAGGCAATGAATTCATACAGTCACACTGGAAAAAAATGTCACATTACAAGAGGAGTTGATTGGAATAGGTAGTAACGGAGATATTTATAAGTTTAGAAACGGATGCCAGCAATTTTGGCTTTAAAAAAAGCATACCTGTTATGTATCTCGAATTCTGGAATATTATAAGAAATTTTTTAATTGTGTGCTTTTCCTAGTGTGAAAGAGTTTCAGTAACGGTTGTCGACTGGACACGACTAACCAAGGAAATTTAGGGTTAAACCTGATAAGGATTGATAACCAATGTTGAAAATTTGCTATTGAAGCACCAGATTTATCCCTGATAAAAAAACAGTTTGTTTATCAGTTATTTTATGAATCATTTTAATTTAATTAACATGTGTGTTTCTTAAGTTTTAAGCTCTATACTTCACTACATTATAATTTAAATTTTTAAAAATAATTAGCTCTGTACCAGCTGTCATAAACACATTTAAGCTGATACATTTGCAAAGATTCAATATTACGTAAGCAGGGGTCTACCCCAAACCGAAAAACATGGCAAGGGTCTATGAGACAAAAAAGTTTGGGAACCTCTGTGTTAAACCTTTAAATGGGGGGAAAGGAATTTGGAAAAATATGGCTCACACGCTTTTGAAGTCCTTTCTTGAAGTCTAGAAAATACGTATGATCCCTTTTTGAAGAATCTCTAGTCGGGCAGGATTATACAAGTATAACGCTTAGAAGGCTAAATAATGTTCAGTGAATAAAATCTGGAATATTATTTACGTATTTTTATCCACTTGAGCTTTGCATCCTACTGTTGTATTTGCATTGACACTTTTTCTATCATATTATACCACGCTCTTGAAAAATAGACAATAACGTTTTCAATTTAAATAGAAGACACTCATTTCGCAAACGATAGCTCTCATAGAAATAGGATGTCTGCGTTTTCATATTTGATAATCGAATATACATTCACATGAGATTTAATATAGGTAAAAACACTTTAAGAAATAGGTGCTTATCAGAAACGTCATTATAAATTTTTATATTTACATGTTTGAAAGGAAACATACATGAGAGCGAAAAATACTTCAAACATAGACTATTTTTATCTGATTTTTTTTCTTTTGTTCAATATTCCGTGTGTTTGATTTACTATGCGGTCCCACTGCGGATGTTTTATACGAATTTCTTCTATTTGTTTAGTAACTGAAGAATCAAAGAAACTGGGAGGAAGAAAAGAAAGAACACTAAAAAAAGAATTTAAAGTATGTCCTTGTATTAAGACTTGTTCAATGGAAACTAGTTTAAGCTGTGATGTCATTCCTTGTCTTCATTAGATAAATAATATCGTAGGTGAAAGTTGTACTTTTCTAAATGATACTGAAATAAAAATAACTGTGTGTTTATGATTATAAGCCGATTCAAATATTTATTAACACTGAGAGAGCGTCTTACTCTCAAAATATTATCCAAATTTCGAATACTGTATATAAGCCCAATTGAAAGGGAAAAAATCCAATAATTCATAAACATATTAAAGTATGAAGGTAAAAATATTGCTAAAATGATAACACGAGCGGAATATTTTCCAATGATATTTCTGTTAAGTAAAACGTCAGGCGCCAACAACCATAGTAATATATATATACATATATACAAATTCCTGGTAACCCAATCTGAAGATTTCCCATAGATTACACTATCTGTCATAATCTTATTCTCTGTGCTATTTTTAGAGGCCGTGATAGCCTAGTGGTTATGGTTACGAACTCAAAGCCGACGTGCTATAAGCACGAATCCTGGTACCACTGAAGACATGCTGTGTGGAAGCGTCTGATGCACATTCAATCTGCCGACCTCAAAGTCCTTCCGTTGATTTGGTGGGGTAGTTTGGAGAGGGGTTTGCCAGCCCAAGTGTCGTTCTCGTGACATGTCGACCCTCAAAATGACGAGGTCCCTCTTGTTGGTTTAAAGTGCGACTTTAATGTAACTCTCACTGCGCAATTTTTTGTTTGTTTCGAAAGTGAGTTGGAAGAGAGAGAGATTTTAATATGACTAATTTCAAAGTAAAGGTCCAGACATCCCTATGAGTGCATGTGAATTTTAAGAACTATTCAGAATCTCTGACACCAACTTTGAAGAATTTATGGAACTTTTCTTTCTTTCTTTTGAACAAAAGTTCTATTTAAAACATACAAAGGTTAAATGATTCAAATGGCTTCCACATGGCCAACGAAAAATGTTGATCCATGTTTCCTAAATTATATTTTTTCCGAGATTAGCTGATGCTTATATAAGCCTTAGTTTTAAAAAAAGTATGGATACACACGGGAAATACTTAAACACAGGAATATACAGTACACTTATTTAAACAAATAACATTTAAAAATGTATTTAAAGGAATAAATGCATCCATATGTTTTTTTCTGCTGAAGACTTGAGCTGAAATTTTACGACATTGAATTTTATTCGATTATGACTGTCTTTGAAACTGGCAAATAATGTGTAAAATAAGGTGTACTATTTCTAAAGGGAAACCTTATCCCCAAATGGCATACCTTAGCAGAAGTTACATTTGTAACACACATCAAAGTAATATTAAAGTATTTTCTTCTGGTTTGGGTACATGCAAGTGCATTTATGTACCATACTGTGTATCATTCTTTCTTTTCTTGAGTTATACATGTAAGTACATAACACACACACACACATGCTTACTTTAAAGATATAAACTACAATTTTTTTGAATCTGTCAACATGTAAATATCTCATACAATTATGTTTTCCGATTGAAAAACATGCAAAATAAATTTCACTTTACAATGAAAGAAAAGTATGCGGCACATTTTACATTGGAAGAAAATTAATTATTCAAAGAAGAATGGAAAATACATAAAAATAGGCTTTACTTAATACGTACTGAAAATAGAATACAATTAAACTGGATCCTTTTGTGTCTCATAAAACGTAGAGTTGGGTATTATGAAATACCATTTACAATTCTGAAAATAACTTTACTGGTTTGGGATAAAAATCTCCAAAATCGTCATGCATACAAACTATAAGCGATTCTAAGGAATTATCACTTGTCAAAAAATAAACAAATAATAATAATAATAATATTTATCTTGATAAATGAAGGGTATTAAGGAATAGTCGGGTAATATATAACAGCTGGTTTAAACCATTAAAGAATTAATTACAACTTCATAAAACCTAATTACTTTTAACTATTTATGCTTCGAATTTATTAACAAAATTCTCAGCGCAGTATTGTAAAAGTGAGCCCACAGAAAACAGCTGAAGCAGTGAATCCAAATTTTCCATCGTTAATCTTTGGAGAATTTTCCGTTACAGAAGATACATTCAGTGTCTTTGTTTTCTGACTCTCTAGTTGATGGCATGCATTACCAAGGATACGTCAAAATGGAACGCGTCGGGTATTATGAAATATCTAGTATTCCATAATACCCAACACACCATCTTGGAAAATGAGTCTTTAAACTGGAGGACAAAACATAGTCAGCTAAAAATCAACCCCAGTAATACAAACTAGAATTCTATTAGCGTGCATTATACTTAACTTGAATGTTCAACTCACATGTGTAATGGTAAGTTAAAATGTTGGAAAATATACCTGCAAAAACTTCTGAAAATCTCAAAATACACATTGTTTTGTGGCGAGTCGTAAGGCAACAAGTGGTCAACTCTCTCTGAAATGTATCATGAGAGTCTTTCTTCAGTACTTTAAGGTATTTCCACGCATTAGCAACTACAAACGGAAGCAAAATCTCGGTATTCCATATTACTTGAGTGTTCCATAATACGCGACTCTCATCTACTTCTTTTAATGGAGTACATATAATTTTTTAGCCAAATACAACCTCAATAGAAATGTTTTTAAACGTTACTGTAATAGTTTTATATTCGGTTTGAAAATAGTTTACAACTAAAAGACTTCCTTACATATTCGATAGAAGTTACGTTATGCAAGTGATTTTAATCGAGAACTAGTGACGGGTATTCTTTCATGGACAGTGGCCGTTGGTTCGAGTCCTGGTGCTATTAAATACCCACCCTGCAGAGTGACTGATACACAATAAATGTGTTGATATTCAAAGTTCCCATATTAGCTTGGTGTGGTCTTGTCCAAGGCTCTTGACGATTGTTCAACATAAAGAAGTCCGTCGTTAATTTTCCTAGAACAAATTTGAAATGCAATTCGACGTTAATAATTCAATATTTATGAAACACTATACCTGCACCCTATTTTGGCATTTCACGATTCTAGTTAACGCATGCATGTATCAAGGACTTTTGTAAAAGTAAAAGTACGTATGATTATACAAAGTAATTGATGATTGTATAAAAAAGTAAATATTTAAACGATATTAAATTTTATCTTATTGGCTACACAAGCATTTATTCCATGTTAAAAGAAAAATTGTGTGACCAAGGACCACCCTGTTGCATGAAAATACCTTCAAATAAATCCTTACCAATACAGAGATACGCATCCACACAATATGAGTCATTCCATATTCTGATGATGATAATTGAATAGGCGTACAAAGAAAATTGGTAATTTATTAGCGAATCTTCTTTCTAGAAAAAGAACGAAACGTTCTTTCGAATTATTTCTTTTTCATTTAACAAGAATAGACAGCTGTTTCATGATGCACAAAGATCATTGGTTCCTCCGCGACTGACGTCACTGCTTTGAATTTCGATACGTTTCCCTCTTTTAAACGGCTTTGTTCTCTTAAAAACATTAAAAGATGATAAAAAAAAAGGAATAATTTTATAAAGTCGGTGACTTTTTATAATAAATGATGAAACTTAGATGTCACGAAAAGATTAAAGACAAAAATATTAAAGGGAGAAATCTCATTAAAAAGAGAAAGTTTTGCAAGAAAAGAAAAAGAAATGTCTTCCAGGAAGTATAATGCAACAGCTTTGCAAATAATGAAAAAAAAATTCTTGGAAAAAAAAAGAGTAAATAAAATTATGAGTGTAGATAGTTCTTTAATATTTTCCAATGATCTTGAATTTTTCCCCTCATTTTTTTCCAAAAAAATTTATTTTTGTCTGAGAAGATAAGTTGTTCTTTATGAAATTGAGCGAAAAAGGGTATCGCAAAAAGAACAGCAAACATGAAGTTTAGCATAAAATAAGCGATGTATTTTTTCAATTTTCGTTTTTTCCCTTGAGAGTTTTAGAAAGGTATTTCAATGTTCTTTATCTCCCCCTACCCCGCTTATGACATGGAATATGATAAACTGTCTGCATTTTAGAAAGAATTTCTTCGCAGTGCATAAATACACTTTTTTAGAGAAAAATATTTAAATCTTTTCTTTTTAGTCTTGTTTTCATCATAAAATGCAACAATTATCTGTCGTTGCACTCTGAAGCATGGTTTTTTTAAATTAAATACCTTGAAAAGGAGAATAATTTTATCACGATTATATTTCATTGTATAAAAGACTTTGCATAATCCCTGAAATTTTAAAATCCCATTATTACTCTGTTAATTATCAAATATTTAAAAAAAACTATTATAACATTTAATTGTATGCCTTAAAAACAAGCAACAAATTCAGGTAAAAAAAAACGTCCTCCTTTTTTTGTTTGATATTAAACGTTTTGGTTGTTTTTGTTTACTTCGTTTTTATTTTTCTCTTGTTAAAGTAAGGCTCATAGTACATAATTTTTATGCATAGATATTTAAAAGATTTAAAGTACTTTTTGTTACAATTCACCTTAGAATTTCGTTTTTAAAACATTTTAGAATTTATAATGTGTGAAATCGTCCATTTTTTCGCACCCCCGTTGGAGGATAGTAGGAAAAAATCACCTAATGATGTCAGTTTATTGAAGGCAAATATTTAAAAGAATACAGAAATTATTTTTTTCTCCTACATTTATTCTTACTCATTGGATTTTGTCCAATGTGGAAGCGATTGGAGCTAAATTTCCACCGAAAGGAATAAATTTTCATGTCAACTGATTTATGTGCTTATTTATTTAAAATATCATAAAATATGTGCCAAAAATTTTTTAAACAAAAATTGTAAATTTTATAGAATAATTGGTAAACTATTTGTAATATCAGGAACATTAGCTGCTTCTACAAAACTAAAAGAGGGCGGGATGGCGTAGTGGAGAAGTTCTGCAGGCACTGAACTATGAAGAATATTGTTTAGACAGCATTCTACTAAAATTCCTTCTGTCCAATATTAGATGTAAAACGAGTCATAGGTGCTGCTATAGTTCTCCATGGTTGGGTGCATAGAAATTTCCCCACCAGCCCTTCGATTCTGTTGGTTTTCAGTGGTACTTAGGCTCCAATACATGACACGTCGGACACGAATTCATGACCACTTGGCTACCACGGCTATTTGAAATCAGCGGGAAAATTTCTTGCACTTTCCTATGTAGTGAATGCGGTTAGATTATTTTTCATGTGTATAACTATGTTTTGAATAGGTTTCTTAAAATTCCCAAATCAGTGAGAAAGAGTGTGTGGTCAATACCAGACGCAGCGTGGTCAATCAATGTGGGTTAATAACAGACCCACAAACTTACAAAAGGGTAGGGGATGAAGAGACCACTCGGAATCACACAGGAAGGCAATGTCGCAAATGCCGTTGTTGCGAGCTGTGGTGCAAAGAAGCAGAGAAAAAAAAACAATCATCAAAACAAAATGAGACGGAAAACATTTTATTGAAAGATTGTACTACAACAGGTGTTGGAAATTACTACAAGAAGCCATCGTGCAGGCTTAACAGTCGTGCTGCATTGGATTCCTTACGTTCTGGCAGACTCCTAGCATATTATGAACCCACCCGGCACCTACATATACACTGGTGTCCAAAAGTTAAGCATAAATCGTAAAGTGCGAAAAACATGGAGTAAATATTCGTAAAATTATTCCAAATTTCTTGCGGATATTAACTGGGTGAAGAAGAAACATTGGGTTTACGCATAACTTTTCAGTCGACTACTTCCTGCGTGAAACACCGGCGCATGCCGGAACGCGGAGATACCGATTCACCCAGCATAGGCAGTTCAGACAAGTTTCATGCAACTGCTGTGCAAAGGAACGTTGTTAACCATCAAACAAGGTGAATGATGGCACAAAGACGCCAATTGGACATGTTTCGTGCAACTGCTGAGCAAAGGAACGTTGTTAACCATCAAACAAGGTGAATGATGGCACAAAGACGCCAATTGGACTTGTTTCGTGCAACTGCTGTGCAAAGGAACGTTGTTAACCATCAAACAAGGTGAATGACTGCACAAAGACACCAATTGGACATAATAAGGTTTTTCCATCCTCTTCAATAAACACACATTAGTTATGTGGCCAAATTGATCTTTAATTTAACAATTATTTAAACATATACACACGACATTACAAAACGGAACGACACTTAACCAATCTAACAGAGTTCTGATCTTCCGCGCAACTCGTTTGCGCAGCTCACAAAATCCTTCTTCAAATTCCCGAAGGGATTATTTAACGGCCGATCTGAAATGAGTTAAGGGATTCTTACTCCTTTCCCCAATCGAAAAGCATCCGTCTGAAGAAGATGCGCCTGAAAATAGACACAAAAAAAAAGACATGGACACAATTCAGAGAGAAATAATTAAAGATTAATTTGCGCACAGAGCCCCAGATAATATAACTCCTCGGATACACATAAATATACATACATTATAGAAAACTACATAATAGAAATAGAAATTTCACAAAAAAAACCTAAGAGAAAACCCAAAAACATAGAACGAATACTCTACTTGCATATGAATTAACTTTTTTTTTTACTATGCTTCCAAAAGGAACCCTTAGTGAATATACATAAAAATGAAGCAAACAAAACCCTACTCAAAAATTCTAAGTCTGGAAAGTGCATCTGCATTGCCGTGAGCACTACCCCTTCTATAGGAAACTTTAACATTGTATCTTTGTAAGGCCAATGCCCATCTGGTCAATTTGGCACTGTGAGGAGTACTATTGGTAAGATATGTCAAAGGGTCATGATCGGAAATGACCTGGATTTGTGACCCAAAGATCCAAGTGTCAAAATTACGAAGCGCCTCTAACACGCTAATTGCTTCACGCTCGATCGTGGACCACTTCATTTGGGCCAAAGTCAGTTTTTTGCTAAAGAAAGCAATTGGCATTTCCTCCATATGGGCATTGTGTTGAGCTAAATAAGCGCCAATGGCAGTAGCGGAAGCATCTGTGAATAGTAGAAAGGGGCGAGACAAATCTGGTGTATGCAGAGAAGGCATTTTTACAAGTTCCTCCTTAAGTTTCATGAAAGAATCTTCAGCTGACGACTCCCAAGGAATGTCCTTCGGAATGTTCTTTTTAGTCAAGTTAGTTAAGGGCAATACTAACTGTGCGAAGTTCGGGATATAATCTCGATAATAACTCGTGAGACCCAAGAAACTTCTGACTTCACTTTTTGTGGTAGGTCGACTCAGTTTCCGAATTGTTTCTACCTTTTCAGGATCAGGAGTATATTTTCCTGAACCAACTATGTGACCTAAGAACTTGACGGATTTTCTGCCGAAGGCACACTTTTTCAGGTTCATCTTTAGCCCTACTTTTTGCAAAGACTTAAACACCTTGGTGATGTGATCGAGGTGTTCTTCCCAAATTGTCGCATACCTAGCACTATTATCGATGTATGAGCGGCTGTATTTCCGATGCAAGAACAGAGCATTGTCCATGGACTTCTAAAAGGTGCTTCCAGCATTTTTCATGCCGAAAGGCATAACCTTCCATTGATAATGCCCTGAATGAGTCACAAATGCTGTCAAAGGCTTGACCTCATCCTTCATGGGGATCTGCCAATAACCTTTCGTCAAGTCTAGTACACTTATGAATCTGGTTTGGCCAATTTCAAAAAGAAGGTCTCTTGCGTTCTGCATTGGATATGCATCAGTAATTGTGACATTATTTAAAAGTCTATAATCTACACAGAGTCTTACGCTTCCGTCCTTTTTAGAGACGCATACGATAGGGTGAGCCCATTCACACTTTCCCTAGGCTCAATCAGTCCTAATTGAAGTAACTCGTTAATTTGTTTATTTACTTCTTGAAGGGCTATCGGTATGCGATAAGGTTTCAGTTTCTTTGGAACGTAATCGGGTATTAAACTCACTGAATGTCCTTTTACCTTAGAAAAGCCTGGAACAGAGCTAAATACGTCTGAGAATTTAGAGAGGAGGTTCGCAAGCTGATGTTTTTGAGAATTTTCTAGACCAGAAGAGCTGTCCATTACATGGTTGTAAATGTCATTGGCGTCCAATTCTACTGTATCAGTAGGGGCATAATGAAGTTTACCAAATTCATCGTCTTGGTCAAATATAAGACCTATTTGCTCAATTCTGGCTACGTACGGACGTAATTTATTGAAGTGGAGTTCCTTTTCACTACCATCCTTCATTTTTACTCTCTCTGTATGTGGTCTTGGTAGTTCTACGATAGATGCGGGACCCGTCCATTTTCTTAAAAGCTTGTGAGACAACAATGGGATAAGTACCAAAACTCGGTCACCAACTGCCAAACGTTTCTCTCTAGACCTAAAGTTGTATCTACTTGCATATTCGGCTTGTGCTTTTTCAGAGTTTCCTCTTACCAGGTTATGAGCCTGTTTCAATACTTTAGTTAAGTCTCTCAAATATTCCTCAATGGACTTTGAGCTACAAGTGGGAATTTCCTTGTCACCGGTCCACGCCTCCTTCAATAGTTTCAATTGGTCGTTTGGTAGCCAACCGTAAACAAGTTGGTATGGCGAGACGCTTGTTGTGCTATGTGGCACTGCCCAATACGCATCTTGTTTATTTGTAGCCTGGGTCCAGACTGGTCCCAATGACTTGTCCATTCTTTGAAGTTTAACAAAAGATGATTTCACCGAATTTGTTTCCGATGTCTCGGTCTCTTGCCCTAAGGCTAAAGCAGATAGTTCTTCCTCACTTTCTAATTGTGTATCTTTATTCTTGGTGTATTCAAAATCTCTCTGATTTTCAAAATCAAATAACTGAACATTTTCTAAAAGAATCTCGTAAGCGGTGGCGCTAATCAACATGTCGTTGACGAGTTTCTTAGACACAGCGCACATGATTGGCACCGAGCCATGCTTTCCATTGTCTATTTTTATGTTAAACAGTTTAAGAGCAGCTATTTCCTTTTCACCAAACGCCGAAATGATTTGGATAGTTCCCTCACCTTCTCCACAATCTTTACCGATCAAGTCTTCACGTAAGACTGATATGTGTGCTCCTGTATCGATTACTGCTTTTATGGACGTTTGTCCACATTTGATATTAACTAACTGAAGATCATCAATTCCATGGTAGATTCTAGTTCAGTTCCCTTAGCAGTAATTGTGTTACTTCTGGCATTGCGAGGTGGTGTCTTTCTTGTATTTTTCGGGCATTCCCGAGCCAAATGTCCTACATTCTCGAAAATAAAACCCTTAGGCTTAAACTTTATACTTGTTTGACTCTATCGGCAATTTAGTTTTCCTAAAAAATGGTGCATCTTTTGGCTGCAGATTAGCGCCCTTATTATCCGAGACAAACTTATTATTTGTCGGCATGTACCTCGCATCATTCGAGTGGGCTCCCCTTACAATAGCCCTCACGCTTTCTTATTCGTCTAGCTTATCAGCTAAGTCTCCTGGAACAATTGATTTAACCCAGTTGTCAACAAACTGTTCTCTTACGTCACCAGGGACACGTCATTTCAACTGATCTGTAATCATGAGATTCTTCAACCCTTCAAAATCATTTACAACAATACCTCCAAGCCACTCTTCAAAATAGCTGGTTATTTCGAAAACAAAATCACGCCAAGATTGAGCTAGATTCCGCTGGTGTTTTACAAACTTCTGCCGAAAAATTTCAGCACTAAGTTTGAAGAGTTTCAGCAATAGACCTTTAATATAATCATAGTCGTCAAATTTTTCTTCTGCTTCACGAGCCATTAATTGATTAATTTCATTTGGCATATATATATAAGAGCCAAAAGAGCTGACACCCAGTGTCTTTTCTCGATGCCAACCCCCTTTGCCTGTCGTTCGAACAAGGTCAAAAACAAAACCATGTCCCCATCTTTTATCTCAAATTTGGGTACAACTTTCATTAACTCATAGATGCTAACTTTAGCTTCAGGTGTACTAGTTAACCCTTTAAGCCTTTCATTCTCTAACCGTAATTTTTCTAACTGAAATTCGCGATCAAGCCTTTGATTCTCTTTCTCAAATTCTTGTTGCTTAAGAACCATTTCCTGTTGCTCTCGAAGTCTTCTATTCTCAATTTCTTGTTGTTTAAGAACCATTTCCTGTTGCTCTCGAAGCCTTCTATTCTCAATTTCTTGTTGTCCTGGAAGCTTTCTATCCTCTATTATAATTACGAGTTGATTTTTGCTAAACTCCTCATCATAATCTGGGTGTGTGGTAATTAGTTTACTCAAATCTGAAATTTTCATATTATCCCCCATATTAAGATTCAGCTAATCTGCCAATAGCCTAAGATCCTCCTTTCGTGCCTTACCTAAGTAAGCCATTTTTACTACTTGTTTACCTATCCACTCAATAATAAAATCAAGAAAATGAGAAAAAAAACTTTTGTTACAACTATTCCTCACAATATGTAACTAAACTACAACTTCACATTCAAGTTATGTCATGTAATAGTAATGAAATCAAAATCAAATACAAAACCAAATACAAAATCAACCATCGTTTAGTATAAACATATGCAAGTATTATGTCGTAATTAATTAAATCACAAATAAAATAGAGTAAAATATGACAATCTAAAAAACATCACAATTCATACTCTATCTCAATCTTAGGTAAAAAAAAATTTATAGAATTAAATTTTTTAACATGGGAAACAAAACAAAACAAAAATCAAAATTTCACAAAATTAGAAAATATTAGCTTTCGAAAACAATTTCAGAAAACTCTTACTAAAAAGAAATGTTTTGCTTTATAATTCAATAAATCAAAAAAAAAAAAAGGATCACACAACAACATAAAAAAATGATTTACGACGTAGAGGCTATTATTGATTCACCCACACGTGCCATGCATCGCTACAACGGATTGCATGTTTCATATAACTTCACAGCATTGCTACTACATTCAGATTACTCGTAAAATAGTCTTTGGAATGCAATATATTTCACCCAAATATTTCAATTAACACTATCGTATTGAATTTTTTTTTTAAATTTAACTCTAAATATGAATAACTGAAACGAAACTAATTTCAAAATTAATTCGAATCTAATTACTCTCAAAACTCTCGTATGCAAGACCAATTTAACACAAGAATACAGTAAATAAAATAAACAAATGGTTCTTATACTTTTGATACACGTCGAAACCTGTCGAATACTGTCGTATCCAAACAAGTTGACACTTTAAAATACTGATGTACATATTTCAACAACCAAACAAAATTAATTGGCTAAAATACTTAACACATGTCGCGTTATTTACTAAATTTGCCGAATACTGGCGTATCCAACGAATTTATTACATAGAATACTGATGTATTCAAACAACAAAATTTAATTTACTAATATACTTAACACATGTCGTGTTATTTACGAAATTTGTCAAATACTGGCGTATTCAAACAAATTTGTTATTTAAAATACTAATGGATTCGAAAAAAAACAAAGAAAATAATTAGCTACGATACTTAACACATGTCGTGTCATTTACGAAATTTGCCGAAAATACTGACGTATCCCAACAAATTTATCATTTAGAATACTGATGTATTCAACAAACAAACAAAATTTAATTAACTAATATACTTAACACATGTCGTGTTATTTACGAAATTTGTCAAATACTGGCGTATTCAAACAAATTTATTATTTAAAATACTAATGTATTCGAAAAAAAACAAAGAAAATAATTAGCTACGATACTTAACACATGTCGTGTCATTTACGAAATTTGCCGAATACTGACGTATCCCAACAAATTTATGATTTAGAATACCGTTGTATTAAAAAAAATTTAATTAACTAATATACTTAACACATGTCGTGTTATTTATGAACTTTGTCAAATACTGCCATATCCAAACAGGATTACCATTTATACTACTAATATGGCAAAACGAAAGTAAGCACTGGCGTGCAAATATATATATATATATATATATATATATATATATATATATATATATATATATATACATATTCATTTAGAGAACTCGTACACATAAACACATAAATTAATGTTTCATTTCTCTCTCATCACAATTGAGGAGTCATTTTTAGAAATGAGGCTCTTACCTTATTTTTTTTCCAAAAAAGATTACTTCCGTTTTGTTTTGAGTGCTTTATTTTATTTCCCGTTAATTTAATATCCTCTGGTATGATCCTTTAGACTACGCCAATAAGGTTTTTCCATCCTCTTCAATAAACACACATTAGTTATGTGGCCAAATTGATCTTTAATTTAACAAATATTTAAACATATACACACGACATCACAAAACGGAACGACACTTAACCAATCTAACAGAGTTCTGATCTTCCACGCAACTCGTTTGCGCAGCTTACAAAATCCTTCTTCAAATTCTCGAAGGGATTATTTAACGGCCGATCTGAAATGAGTTAAGGGATTCTTACTGACATGTTTACGAAAGGAAGAATCATTGGAATGCTGGAATCCTCACGATCACAAAACGAAGTGTCTGGAATTCCGAATGTGCACCAGTCTGTGATCTCAAGACTGTGGTAGAGGTTTCAAAGAACGGGAGATGTTACCCGACAACCAGTATCAGGCCGTACAAGAGTCACAACCTCTCGTCAAGTCCGATATCTGGTAATAAGTGCGCGACATCAGATTGGCAGTACTGCCAGAGCACTGGGTTCGGCGCTCACAGTCGCCACAGGAATACGAATTTCGAGACAAACTGTTAACAGGAGACTTAATCATGCTGGCCTGTATGCCAGAAGAACAACAGTTTGCATTCCCCTCCCGTCTGCGCATAAACGCGCTCGTTTGAACTGGAGTTTGAAATATCAACATTGGAGTGTGGGAGAGAGGACCAATGTGATGTTCAGTGACGAGTCTCGGTTTAGTCTGAGTCGTGATTCTCGGCGGGTAACGATATGGAGAGAACGTGCAACACGTTTTGAACCAAGAAACATAACGGAAAGACATCATTTTCCATCAAGGGGAGTAATGGTATGGGCAGGCATCATGATGAACGGCCGCACAGATCTCCATTTCTTTGACACGGGGTCTGTGACTGCTCAAATATAGAGACGAAGTTCTTGGGCCTTATGTTCACTTGTTTCGAGGTGCTGTCGGTCCTGACTTCATATTCATGGATGATAATGCGTCATGTCACCGAGCGGTGCTGATTGATGGCTTCCTCGAAACGGAAAACATCCAGCGCATGTCGTGGCCTGCGAGTTCCCCTAATTAAAATCCTATCGAGCATGTATGGGATATGCTCGGGAGACAATTTGCAGCCCTTTCGCACCCACCAAGCTCCATTACAGAACTGAAGAGAGCTCTCCAAGAAACTTGGAGCCGTTTGAGCCCATAACTCATTCATCATCTCATAGAAAGTATGATAAATCGCTGTGCTGCGTGCCTGGCTGTCAGAGGTGACCACACGCCTTATTAAACTGCAGAATCAGTATTTTATTTAATGTTTTCTTTCATTTTTTATTTAAAGTGTGAATCCTTGCTATGCCCAGTTTTCTTTCAAACTGCTACTTTGGATAATAAAATTAATTATTATCATTCTTTTGATTTGCTTCCTTATTTTATAACCATTTTACACTCGCATATCACGTTTCCCGACATTCCGATTTACAGTTCCTTCTTTATTGACAAAACTATCAATTATGCTTAACTTTTGGACACTAGTGTATTCGAACGATGAGGTGTTCAAGTCAAGGAATAGGCACCTCGTACACCAAAAGGAACCCGTTCTCTCGGTAAAGTACCAGTCTCACGTGACCTTCTGTTCACACCTGTGAAGTTCAAGGGATGTATAATAAGCCTGTGACGGACTGTACGGTCTTCACTAATCTTCTCAATTATTCTTTCAAGTTTTATTTATTTCAACCAATCTCCACCGGGAGCCAAAGCGTGATTTATGCAAATGAGAGATATTATATAAGTTCGGGTTTCGTGAGTTAACGGTGTGAAAGAGAAAGGAAGTAGTAAAGTGAAGAGTTAGATTTTTGAAGTAAAGTGAAGTAAAGCATCCGTAAATCAACACGCAGTTGTTGACTGATTTAGTGAGTAGTGACGCGACAAGCTAAGCTGAAGAGTTAAAGATTGAAATTGGAATGTTGAGTGCGGATCCTAGCCATTAGCCGATCCAGCCCGGAATACATCCTTCACCACGACGGACCTGCCTAAGTATAAGAATCAGGTTAGTGACTTAGAAATTGTAAATACGTGTAAGTGTGTTAGCTGTAATTGTACGTGCTGATCTTTCGTGGATTTAGTTCTGATTCCGTAGTTCCGCTAATAGTAACCCCTCTCATACTCCACTGTGTTTTATTGTTCTTAACTTTGAATCGTGTGTGTGTAACCTGCCTTAATTAAGATGTATCAATAAATATAGTGATTTGTAATGGTGTCCCTTGAATTCGTTAATCCGCCTACACGTCCAGAAACAAGTAACGGTAGACGAGGAGATGATAAACTTAGGGGAGGTTATATGTCCCGACAAGCCTGTTCGGGTAACATTCGTGGTACCCAGAGGAATGCCTATTAAACTCCGTATCTCCCTACACTATCGGCGTGTCGACGGATTCCTCTTTGGAATACGAGTTCATCCAACTACCTCGGGAAACGGATCGCAAATGACATCCTCCAGCAGAACCAGTGCTCACGAAACATTTTCCGCTCATCGCTCTTAAAGCAACACTGCTTGGAGGAATCTTCCAGCACGTCAGGAATTCCATGCAGCATCGCTGTCAGACTTTCCAAACGTAATTTCGAACAGTATAACCATTTAACGAAATGTTTTCTGTTCCCTTAATATGTTTCTGTTTCTCTTCTTCTCTGCATTATATCTCGCAACTACAAAATTTGCGACCCTGCATTGCTTTGTAGTTCCTATAGACCCTGCGAGTTTGTTGTAGAAAATCACCCTGTATAACTAATACATACGAGTATATAGTTATTGGAATATCAGTAAACAATCCAGTTTTGTGTATTTTTCAACTAAAAAATCGATATATATTATTATTTTAATGTCAAAATTTGCATTTATTGCTTATTCAATGTGAAACACTATCATGAAATGGAAAGCATTTCTTTCTGGGAGATAAATATTAAAAATGCTGAAATAGTAATTGCTTTTTGAACTTGAGAGATTTAAATTTAATTCACTCGTGAATTTAGTGACATTATACATGTAGGAAAGGAGTGCAAGTTTTCTTTTACTTCTTTTGATTTTTATTGTAAGAGATGGCACCACTAATCGAAACCACGTGAGTTTTAGCTGCGCGATACGATGAGGTCATATATTTATAAAGGGGGCAGAAAAGAAAAACTGAGAGTTGCACCAAAGCTTGAACGAAGGCAGGTCAGAGGAAATCGGTCTCTCCGTTGTTTTGAGAAAGAGTACGTGTTTTCGGAATTAGTATGGTGGTATCTCGAATTACTTAAAACCCCTTGTAAATAGTAAATGTTTTAGTTGTGTTATTAATAAATTAGGTTATTTTAACTCTGCGTGCTTATTTTAACATTAAAATCGAACCTTCCCCTAAACGCCGTCCCACAAATTGGGGGTTCTACCGAGAATTTTTTAAACTATTCAAAGTTTTATCTAAGAGCATTTTTTAAAAGTTTTACCTCCTCATCGATTTTTGATTTCCTGAGCGGTACATAGACCTTGCCTTGCATCGAATAGAGACCCGGCGAAGCCTTCAGCTGGATAAGAAATTTTACGAGCGATACGGAAATACTTCAGCGAGAACAGTCAACAGGAAAAAGGAGTCCATTGACTTGGTTAGGAACACGGAATCTTGGCGAATTTCCACGTCAGCTACAGTCAACCAAAACTGGAAGCCCAGCGACTCAACGAGATACTGAACGAATTGAACGGGATTACCTTGATCATTGAGGTAAACACGGACGAGAGAACCTTTGGAACTGCATCGAATTGCGAGTTATCCTCACGAAACAAGATTTCCTGTGTCATTGAGGAGTATCCTTTTTTTTTGGTATTGTGTGAGTAATAGGCGAAAATTATATAAATGAATGATTTTGTGTGTATATTTCCTGTTCTGTGAATCTGAAATTGAATTTTGAAGTACTAGGTACTATTATTGGTTTAATTGCAGACATAGATATTTGATGTTCTTTTAGTTTTGGATTAATAACTGAGTACTTTCCGTGTTTTTCTTAGTTAGCTATTTTTGATAAATGAGAGGAAAGCGCGTTGTTTTTTTTAATAAAAAATAAAATTGATATTAACTGTAATACTGTTGTGTTTTGTAAAAGGATTTAAGTTCTGGGAATTCTTTAAAAAGTCAATTTTTGTCTATAATTGTTTATAATTCATAATTGCATCTTGTTTAAATTATCTTTTGTTTCTTTTTAAGTGAGTAAACTTTTTGCGTGTCATTTTAATGGTTTTGTCTCATTTAACTTGGATAAAAATTTAAGTTGTTCTCTGGGTCACCATTCTGAGTATAAAAATGGCATTCTTACTCGCGGAAGGGAAAGAGGAATTGGTGTCACTCGCCGAGGATTTGGATCTTACTATCGAAGCAGGTATCACAAAATTGAAGTTAAAGGAGCTGATTGTAAAAAGCCCAGATTACGTTGAAGACGATGTTAAAAAGATGCTTGATAGCATAGTGGAGGAACGTACAGAAAGAGAAGAGAGAGAAAGGGCTGAGAGAGAGGATATGCGAAAGGATGAGAGAGAAAGACGAGAGTACGAATTAGAGAAGTTGCGAATACAAGCGCAACAGACTGCCGGTATGCCGAATAACACCGAAAACGTTTCACGAAACTTTTCATAAGTTTAATATGAAGGAAGATTATGAGGACGTCCGAAGAATTATAGGGCCAAAGCAGTTAAACTCATTTGCTGAGAGATCGAACAATAACGATAATTGTTCTCGAAGGCAAGAATGTTTTCACCTTGGAAATAATTGGAATGATATAAAATGCTTTCAATCGACGAGAACTTACGATAAAAGAGTTAAACAGGTAACATGTAGCTACTGCAGGGGACCAGGTCACTATGCCATAGATTGTACAAAGCGCAACAAGGGTACGAAAATCAATAAATCTTCAAGCTCTCCGGTCCAGATCTGTTCTCGAATTCACCAAGACAGAATTAAGACCAGGAAAATAACCATCGGAAACAAGACTTTTGAGGCTCTAATCGACACTGGAAGCTCAGTTTCGCTCATTCGTGAAGATGTAAGCAAAGGAATCATCGAGCAATCGAAGCTCTCGAAGGACATTGTCGTGTTATCTGGATTGGGAAAGTACGAAGTCAAAACAAAAGGATCGTTCCAACGAGAAATCGAATTGGATGGAGAGAAATATTCCGTAATATGGCATGTCGTGCCTGCGGTGCATTTGGAAGTTCCAGGCAGTGATAGGATCGGACATTTTGGAACAAGCCTTTTGTTGGCTTTGATAAAAAATGTGTTTATTTCCGTAAACACGAAGAGAAGGTGTGGTTTGTGAATACACAGGTTTATGAAGCAAGAACTGAAGACGAAATCGAAGTTAAACATGTTATCAATCCTCGAATAAGAAAGGAACTCTCTGAACTAATCAACAGCTATACACCTAAGAAGACTTAAACGACAAATGTATCCATGAGAATTATCCTGAAGGAAGATATACCAGTTTATCAAACAGCACGTCGTTTGTCATTTCTGGAGAATCAGACCGTCAACAAGCAGATCGACGAATGGTTGGATAAGGGAATCGTGAGACCAAGCTCTTCTGAATATGCAAGTCCAATCATGTTAGTCAAGAAGAAAGACGGTACCGACAGACTATGCATTGACTATAGGAAACTGAACCGAAAACTAGTCAAGGATCGCTTCCCCTTGCCACCGATAGAGGACGTATTGGATAGGCTGCAAGACGCCAAAGTGTATTCCACGTTAGACTTGAAAAATGGGTTTTTTCATGTCGATGTAAACGAGGATTGCAAGCATTTCACCTCCTTTGTTGTACCAGACGGGCAGTTCGAATTTAATAAAGTACCTTTTGGTCTCAGTACAAGCCCAAGCGTATTCCAAAGATATGTGTACATCATTTTTAGGGAACTCATGCGAAAAGGCATCGTTATAATTTATTTGGACGATTTGATAATTCCAGCTAAAGATGAGAAAGAAGGTTTGGAAAAACTAAATAAGGTGTTTGAGGTCGCATCCAGATATGGGTTGGAGATCAAGTTTGAAAAATGTCAGTTTTTAAAACGAAAGGTGGAATTTTTGGGTCACGTTGTCGAAAATGGAACGGTGCACCCTTCAGTTGCAGAAACGATAGCTGTCAAGAGGTTTCCTGTACCAACGACTGTCAAACAAGTCCAAAGCTTTTTAGGACTCACTGGCTATTTTCGAAAATTTATTCCGTCATACTCTAAAATAGCGAAACCTTTGAGTGATCTAATTAGAAATGACAATCGATTTGTCTTTGAACGACCTCAAATAGAAGCATTTGAAAAGCTCAAGCAATTATTGACTGAAAGTCCAGTATTAAGTATTTTCCAGCAGGGAAAAACAACCGAATTGCACACGGACGCAAGTCAACAAGGCTACGGAGCCGTCTTACTCCAAGAGGCAGAAGATGGAAAATTGCATCCAGTTCAATACATGTCTAAGAAAACTACTCCGGCAGAGGAGAAGTATAACAGCTATGAACTTGAAGTTCTTGCTGTTGTCAACACTTTAAAGAAATTTCGTACCTACCTTATGGGAAATCATTTCAAAGTCATAACGGATTGCTCAGCGTTTCAAAGGACTATGGACAAAAAGAATTTGGTTACTCGTATAGCGCGATGGGCATTATTGCTGGAAGAGCTTGATTATGAAATTGTGCATCGTTCCGGCCAGAGAATGCAACATGTGGATGCCCTTAGCAGATATCCAGTCGCAATAATTACTAACGATACTTTAACCGCAAGATTAAAAAGGGCACAACAAGAGGATGAATACACTCAGAGTCTAAGGTCACTGATTGAAACAAACAGCAATTCAGACTTTTTCGATAAAAACGAAATACTTTACAAATATGTTGAGGGCCGTGAATTGATAGTTGTACCAAGAGATATGCAAACTGGGATAATAAAGTTAGCACATAAGAAGGGACCATATAGAATAGTTAAAGTAAAACCTAGAGATAGATATGATTTAGAGAAAGTGGGTGATCATGAGCGACCTGAGATAACAAATTCATCTGCTGATTTAATGAAATTTTACTCACCGTGATGATGTATTTTTATAAAAAGGGTTTTCTATTCTTTTTAAAAGAAGATAATGTGTATTAATGTGTTTTGTTTTCTTTGCTATTAATATTTCATTTTTGAGAGTTGTATCCTTATTTTCAAATTTGAATGTCTATATTGGAATTTTTATCTCCGATTAATATTAATTTTGCAGAGGCCTATATTTTATTGTATGGTATGTAAAATCACTGAGGTCAGTGATTCCTAGGATGGCCGAACTTGTAGGAAAGGAGTGCAAGTTTTCTTTTACTTCTTTTGATTTTTATTGTAAGAGATGGCACCACTAATCGAAACCACGTGAGTTTTAGCTGCGCGATACGATGTCATGTATTTATAAAGGGGGCAGAAAAGAAAAACTGAGAGTTGCACCAAAGCTTGAACGAAGGCAGGTCAGAGGAAATCGGTCTCTCCGTTGTTTTGAGAAAGAGTACGTATTTTCTGAATTAGTATGGTGCTATCTCGAATTATTTAAAACCCCTTGTAAATAGTAAATGTTTTAGTTGTGTTATTAATAAATTAAGTTATTTTAACTCTGCGTGCTTTTTTTAACATTAAAATCGAACCTTCCCCTAGACGCCGTCCCACATACATGAATGACACTTCAAATTAATAGAGCGCTTTTCAATACTTATATATCTTAAGAGACATGAAAACGGAAAGATAATTAAACTAACAAATTTGTAATTAAGATTCTTGAGATCGATACCTTTCAAAACTATATGTTATAAATTATTTTATTTCATAAAATTATTTTTCTGAGAAATACCTCTCATATCCTCTAATAATTCATTACAGAAGAATTTTTTTTTTGTAGCTTTTTCTTTCTTAGACTAAAAGAAGGAAATTTTTCAGATTTCATCTCGAGATTTGAAAACGCTTTCTACTTCCATCTACGCTCTAAATATACAAGAAAATGCTTCATTTTGTCTCACGCGAGGTAAAAGTTTCTCTTACTCTAGAGTAGAGATTTCATCCTATCAAAGAAACTTCTTGCAACTTTCTACAAGATTGCTGTCTTCACAACTTGTTTATTTTCATAAAAGTCATGGAAGCATATCTTTGAATTCTTTACCTTAACAAAAGAATAAATAAATAATCCACCTTGTATAAGTAGCGGAAGAAATGAAAATATTTACCCACATATCTCTACTTATCTGAAAGATATGGACTGCAAGGTAATATTTTATTAAAGCAAGATATTTGCATTTTATTAAAGCAAGATACGAGACATATTTTACGTTTTATTCCTCCTTACGATGTATAATAAAACTAAACGTGAAGCATATTTCGTGCATTGAAATTTGAAAACAATTATGTATCAATTGGTTGTTTATGAAAAGTATATAAAGTAAAAACAAAATTAGTAACATTTTATTGGAATTACGTTATACGTCAGGAAAAAAATGAACACACACAGTAATTTTGACAAATTCTCATCGAAACTGAATATAATTAGTTACAATAACGAGGCTAATATTTACTTACCACTTTGAATTAGTGAATGTTCTGTTAATCTTCTGAAAATTCTAATTCTGCATTTATTTTCAAATTTAGAACACTTATCTGTTTGAGGACAATAAATTGCATCCGAAATAGCAAAAAATACTGAAAGCTTCTTTAAATTAATTTCTTCTGAAATGCTCTGCTGGCCATTAAAATTGCTACACCGGGAAAAAATGATCTGGCGAATGTCAAGAAAGTGAAGGAAATAAGAGGTTTAGACATGCAAATGATTAACATTTCAGCGCATTTAGACTACGCAAGAGGGAGAAACGACATCTGAAGCAGTGCATAAAGGAAAAGTTCTGTAGTGGATTTCTCACTCGGAAAGCTAAGAATATCGTGATTTGCCTCGAGTAAGAAGAACCCTTACCAGCTAGTGTTAGAAGTGTTAGCTTTATAGAAGCAGCGTTACCTATCGAAAGGTTAGATGATCGTTCCTTTATATCGTACGTTGCACGGATTGAAAAATCCAACCATTGCCATACGAATATGGAATCAATGGATTGCTAAGGATCATATTGAATGGCATGCAAGATCTCAGCGCTCTCCCATGACTAACAATCGAGGGAACAGACATATTGTAAGGTAGGCCGTGTAAAACCATACCGCCACATCACAGACCACTATTAAGGAAATAGGCATGTTTACAGCACGCCCAGCATTCGTTCGAACCGTGCGACGACGCATGCAGCAGTGCGGACTGTTATCACGACAACCATTATTGAACTGCCCTTGATAATGCAGCAGAGAGAGAGAGACGTTGACTCTGGTGCGCTTAACGACAAAGCTGGATACAGGAGGAGCACAATGTTTTCTTTCCAGACGAGTTCCGGTTCTGTGTTCAGTTGTTTATTTCTTTCCCCATAATATTACTTACTTTTATATTTTTAGAATCGGTGGAAAACAATTATCTGATGTTTGATGTAAAAATCTTTTCGAAAAAGGTCGAGTAGAATTTTTTTCTCTTCAAAAGTTTGAGACAGAATATATGTTTTTTTAAAACCTTTCAGGCAAAATTTTATTTCATTAATTATGATGCAAAAAGCTTATAAAATTGGAATCTTAGGCTTATTTTAAAGAAAAAATTAAACACACACAAAAAAAAAAAATCTATGGATCAAAATTTAGATTTAGAAGTCAATTGACTATGTTGATAAAATTTAAAAAAATATTATCAACTAATAATACCACAATTTAGTTTCCTTTAATCTCTTAGCAGTGATGGTAGTTTGGTTCAAATCCAATACACCGAATTGGGGGAACCATTGAGGACGGCCTATCACTTCCGAAGTTGTGTAGAGAAAAAGTGCAATTTTTTTAAAAAAACTTCTTATATTATGGTCTGGTTAATAAGTAGATTACTTTATACATCTATGAAATCTGAAATACACGTAAGAGATTTCATTTTAAATTATTCTCATAACTCCTATTAAATATGTGTTTCTCCTTCATAACTCTCCTTCCAAGAATAAATTTTGAGTCTTGTCTCTACGAATGCATGGAGATGTCAACTTGCCAATATGCAGGTATTGCTGAATTCATAATTTGGTAACTGAATATATTTAAACGAAATTAGGACCACATCCATTTTTAGTAGTCCCTTAGGGTATAAGATTCTTCCTGTCCTTTTATGCACTTAATAATATAACAATATACTAGGTGTGGCAAACACACAAAAGAAACGAGACTGGTGCAATGAATCATTGTTCGTAGAGAATCAGTTCTGTGTAACAGCATCATCTTCAAAGTAATTTTCTTCAGCATTCGCACACTTTTACATTCGGTGCTGCTATTGCTGGTAACAGTTCTAGAATAAGGTTTTTGGAAGGCCTATCAGGAAATTCTCCGTTTTTGCCTGAACCTCTTCAACTGAAGTAAAAGGATTCCCTTTAAGCAAGATTTAAAAAAAAAGTTAAATGAGGCTAAATAAAGAGGATGCCCCATCATAGTAATGTTTTTGCTGGTCAGAAACTGCTTAACAAATAGGTCTGTGCAAACAGGTGTATTTGTTTGGTGCACATCCATCCATCACTCCCCAATTCTGGTATTTTTCTCAATTTTTTCTCGAAGTCTTCTTAGTATTTCGTGAGTACTAGAAAGTATTTCTTTTTAGTAATATTGAGCACTAGTACTTCTTTTTAGTAATGTTGATTGTCTGACGACTGATGTGATTGGGAACCCAGTCCTATCACGAATTTTGGCAATGTTTTGGTTTCTAATCGCTTATCTTGGACGCCCAACCCGTTCCTCTTCTTCCACACTGTTCATTCCCCCTGAAAATCGCTTATAACATTCAAACACATGTGCACGAGACAAAGTTTCATCTTCATAAGCCTCGGGTAATATTAGAAATGCTTTGAAATATAAAAGAAATATTTTTGAAAACCCTACTTATTGGATAACTTGGATACTTTACGTAAATATTACTACTTCATAAATTAACATTTTAATAAAGTGTTTTGTGTGTGTGGCAAATAAGTTATTAAAAATTAACAGGTTGAAAAGCACCCACATTTTTTTATCATTTGGAAGCTTTTCCCATATTTCCCAAGTAAAATTTTGAAATAAATCTGCTTACCATTCTTTAAAATATTTTCTTATAAAAATAATAATTCAATAAATACATATGCAAAACTGATGACGGCAAGAGCAGTCAATTTTTACAAATGTTCCATAAATTCAATCCTTTTTAACATTTCGGAGATAGGGAAAATGCTGCTTGAGTTAGTGAATATTAACGTCGCACTATTCAACTACATGAGTGATTTGGCGAAGGACTTCGTAATTTTGAACCATGGTCAAGTGACGGGGATGACACTTGAGCTGGTACCTCTCTCTCCTGACTTCCGCACAACACCAACAGGAAGACGCTTGAGCCTCGAAATATTTAATGTACATTGAGAGTCTTTAGCTGTACTTGGCTCAAATTCAGAACATGCCTGCCACGATTTCGTTACCTTGACCTCTAGGCTACAGCGGCCCCTGCTTGAAGAGAGAGAGGAAAGCACATATTTCGGAGAAGAACCTTACACGTGGATTTGTGTGTGTGTGTAGACTTACAACTGCTTTATGTGTGGATATATTATCTTGTATCTTTAGAAGTTAGATGATTGTGAGGCCAGCTAATTTAAACATCGCCTTTGCCTAGTTTAAAATCCAGTGACTACTTTGTGGTGCTTCCACATCAACGTTAATTAAAAAAAATATCTGGTGATTTTCTGCAAATATAAATGCAAAATTTATCTGCGATGAATATTTAGTGGCATTTATCACAGCTTATTAAAAATTTGACTGTGAATGTTTCATGTCTAACATTGGCGATTCCACTATAGGCGATTCTAGACATTGGTTTTTAAATCAGATTATTTGTTACTTTTTATACCAGTGCAAAGAAGAAAGTCAAATTTAATATTCAACTTTTTTCAGTTTTACTTTATATTTAAATTTTTGATGCTCTTGGAAATATTACCATTCGAAGAATTGGTGTAAATTCCAAACCAGGCAATACTGAGGCGAAACAGCTCTGTTACCGACACTTTGAGATTAAGTTTTACCTCTCTGTTATGTACCAAAAACATCTAAGTACTTGCTGTTATTATTTAAGCATCATTGACAACAAGAAGGTTTTTTTAGTTTGTTGCACCCGAGATACAAAATATGTAAAAGTTTGTGTTTTTCACAGAAATAAAGTGCTAACGTTTTGAAACTTTGTAGAAGTAAAAAGAAATCAAATGCAAATTTAAATCAATCATTTTTAGAGTGTTATGTTTGTTGAATTAAAATAAATGTTAATTTAAATTGGTTGCACCTGCGATTTTGATGTTAGATTCGCGGGTGCAAACTCTTTGACAACTAGCCTTATAGTGTGATTTATAATATATTTCGTTGTTTTGAAAAACCTTGAGTAATAATATATACTATGAATGATTGATTATATATATTTAATATCTGTGTTTATATTGTATTCTGTTTTTTTTATTGACTAAAATGACAACAGAGCAACGCGCACGCAAAGAGACTGCTTCGCAGAAATATAGACGGAAGTTAAAAGAGAATCCTGAACTTCATGCAGACCATTTCCATTGAGAAAGGGCTTGTGATTCAAAACGAAGAGAAGTAATGAAAAAGAAGATGGAGGCTGATGAAAACTTGAAAATACTGGCTAGAATCAGATCAAAAGAAAGAATGCAGGTAACTAGAAGGCGTCGTAAGGAAAAACAAGTTAAGCAATCAGGTTCTAAATACAACAGTTCCCACACGCTAGCGAAAGCTGTGCTAAAGTGAAACATAATCTACCAGCTAGTCTCACTAAATCAGTGGAAGTTTTAAAAAAATTGCTGCTGAATTCCAAGTTGCTGCATTTGACAAAAATGACGCTCCTAAAGCTGTACCTCGAAAACTGACAGATGAAGGGGAAAACAGATTTATGATTTTTATAATAGGGTTGACATTAGCAGACAAATGCCAGGCACAAAAGGTATTAAAACAGTCACGTCCAATAGGGGAATGAAGTTACGGATCCAGAAGAGAACAACGATTATGAACATTCGAGAAGCCTTCGAAAATTTTAAAGTAACTTATCCCGAAACATTTGTTTGCAAGACTGTTTTTTATAAAGTGAGATCAGCTCACATTTTGCCAATCAACGATACTTCTCATAATGTTTGGGTATGTACAACTCTCGCTCAGAATACATTAACTTTCTCGCTATTTCGAAACATGTCACAGATTTTCCAAAAGCCCACCAAGGGCTTCTCATGTCTTGTCATGTCTTGCCGATAATGAAGATTGCATGTCCAACATATAGGATGTATGCAAAGAATCCATCATTTGGGATATTACTGTAGATTCTAATCCCAGTGTTTAATTGTAAGCATGGATCTTTCAGAATCCTAGACCAAAAAACAGATCATAATTAGGAAATCTTTCAATGAAGAACTAAAGGAATTGCATAACAGCACCACTAAATTCAAGTTACATTCTTTTGTTAAAAATGTACTGTCCGATTACTTTCAAAACGTAAAACAAGACCAGACTAGTGAGACAAATATTGTACAAATAGACTTTGGTGAGAATTACACACTGATTAGTCAAGACGAAATACAGTCAGCACATTAGTCTTATGGACAAACCACGCTTTTCACGTATTTGGACTACTGACAAACTCCATTCATTGGTCATAGTAAGTGATGAATTAAGCCACAGTAAATATACTGTGCATCTCTTTCTGCAAAAACTTGAGTACATCAAGTCAGTCACTGATAACATAAACAAAAAGGTTATCTTCAGTGATAATTGCACCGCTCAATTCAAGAATCGGTATATGATGACAAGCATGAATGCACTCAAAGCTGAATAAGGATTCACTCACCTTGAATGGAACCTTTTCGCTGCCTCATACGTAAAAGGGGCCGTCGATGGAACTGGTGGAAGTGTCAAAAGATCAGTGATGATCGCTGTTAAGTCTGTCGTGACATATAACCTCCCCTAAGATTATCATCTCCCCGTCTACCGTTACTTGTTTCTGGACGTGTAGGCGGATTAACGAATTCAAGAGACATCATTACAAATCACTATATTTATTGATACCTCTTACTAAAGACAGGTTACACACACACACGATTCAAATTTAAGAACAATAAAACACAGTGGAGTATGAGATAGGTTTCTATTAGCGGAACTACGGAATCGGAACTGAATCCACGAAAGATTAGCACGTACAATTACAGCTAACACACTTACACGTATTTACAATTTCTAAGTCTCACTAACCTGATTCTTATACTTAGGCAGGTCCGTCGTGGTGAAGGATGTATTCCGGGCTGGATCAGCTAATGGCTAGGATCCGCACTCAACATTCCAATTTCAATCTTTAACTCTTCAGCTTAGCTTGTCGCTTCACTACTCACTGAATCAGTCAACAACCGCTTGTTGATTTACCGATGCTTTAATTCACTTTACTTCAAAAATCTAACTCTTCACTTTACAACTCTCTTTCTCTTTCGCTTTACTACTTTAACTCGCGAAACCCGACCTTATATAAAATATCTCATTTGCATAAATCACGCTTTGGCTCCCGGTGGAGATTGGTTGAAATAAATAAAACTTTTAAGAAAAATAGAGACTGTTAGTTTAAGACCGTATGGATCCGTCACAAGTCCCGAAAAACCATCGTTAACAATGCCCTAGAATTTTATGATTTGGCACGCAGTCTCTCTAAAAACATCTTCTTTATATTTGTAGCAAAATAAGAAGTTAAAAAAATGGCCATGTTAGATGATAAATGTGAAAGGCTGTAAAATATACCAGGCATGCAATCAAAACATTTCATCCAATCTGAAGAAGACCATAACATTTCCGTGGTAAGAACCTCACTGTCTCATTTCAAATGTACATTGGTTTTGAAATCGCCGATAACCACCACTAATACAGAAAGTAATTGGGCCGATAACTATTTGGAACCTCTTACAAATTTAAAAAAAATCATAACCTGTTATATCTGCGCTTTCAGTATCGAAACAGAGTAAATCCTTCATGCCACTGAAAACGAGATTGCGTGTTTCTGATGTTTACAGGGATTCAGACAACGAATCTGTAAATGAGGAATCTCCACCAACGTCTCATTTAGCCTCAAAATCATACCGTAAGACTGATAGTACTGTCTGTGCCACTGTCTTATCGAAAGATGTGTTTGTGCTGGTTTGTAGGTGCTCGTATAACTGCTCTGCAAATCTGGCTAAGAAATTACTCAATATCGCCATGTAGGCGTGTGTCAGAGTGATGTGATGGGGAAATTAGAGTACAATTTCTGACTACGTCTGATGGCAAACGTTTCACAGAATTCGAGAATGACATATCAAACGTTCAATTTGAAGACATTATCACGGAGATGAAAGCACCAGAAAAAAATACTGATGGAAATAATATGTTCATAGAACTTTCGGCGCATACTGACGTATTTGAAAAGAAATAATTAACATAAGTGGCAAAGAAGTACACTGATTTGTAACAAACATTGTTTGATCTCCTATTTTGTTCCTATTTAAGTTCTATTGATATTTTCATTCATTTAAATTCACCCGATAATTTGATGTTTCCCCCGCGATTGCTTCAAAAGTGAATAATTCATTATTTATTTTTGTTTTCTATTTACTTTTTTATTTTCGTACTTTATTACTTTAACACCTTGCGAAATATCAAGGTATAACGTAATAAAGGTATCACAATTAACAGATTTCCTTGTTCTTATCTATGATCGAGAAAATTTGAGCCAACTTTTACACTCGCGATGATACTTTGAACCTTCCTCCTGGTTTTTTTTTTTTAAATATTACATTAAAATTCATGTAAACGAATATAAAATAAACATGTTAAAATGTAGTTCTTCCTAGATTAATTTCATTAAAAATATGTTTTTATTTTATTATTAAGAAACTTTATATGCGTCTAAATGTTGCAGCCGCAATAATGGAATGACCAATATGAAGCATGTTCGTCACTGGATACAATTGAAAAAGTTTTTTAATTAATTTCATTACTTCTACCAATTTATTTTGCAGTAATTTATTTTCAATACTCAGCGAGTTTTATCCCGAAGAAAGTAATTTTCAATTAAAAAATTTCCATGACTAAATCTGAGATTCTCCAGTTCTAATGTTGGGTTGTTCTTTCAATTAAGCTTCCTCTTTTAAAGTAACTTAAGGAAGAGCCCACACGAAACGCTACTATTTTTTTATGTGGAAAAAAAAGATTAAGTTATTGCAGGCTTTTTTACGTGTATGTGATATTCACTATAATGACAATAATTACCATTTTACCATTGTTAAAAGGTAATCTGTAACTTTTTATGATGGTTTTTGAGAGTATTCTCGCAGAGATATAACAATTACGAAAGCCGGTTTTCTTTTCTTAATTTCGCCATATCCACCCACGCCGAAAATTACCCTTTGCAACTTCCTTTCTCAGAGGGAAGGGGGGGGGGGAAATACACCTTAAAAAGCACCGGACCTCATTAAAATTCCCATTTTTTCCCTTTACAAAGGGAAAAACAAATTTTCGCCATTTCTTAAATTTCCCCCCGGTGCTGAGAGGAAGTAGAAATGGAGAATTTAATTTCCGGTTGCGTTTTCTCGTCATGCTTTCTTTCTTTTTTTTAAAGGAAAAAATTGCAATTTTCTGTGGCAGTGGGTGTGGCTTTTTTAGCGATGATCGATTGGACACGAACAGAACTTTAATGGGATTTCGATAGCCTCGAATGTTTGCTTCACCCCCACCCCCCAAGTTCTTGTTTCCATAGTCTATTTCATGTTTTCTTACCATCCGAAAGGAAAATAAACGTCTCATTGAAGAATTTATTTCAAATGCGTCGACCCCTGCCACAATTCTATTAAGAAGGAGTCGATTTCCCGCCACCAGTGTTCACGGGTGTTCTTTTTGCATATTTTGAAAGGGGAGCTTTTAATGGTGTTAAAGACGATGCCTTTCTTCCTTTAGTTTTAACATTTGATGTTTTGATTGGAAATCCACTGTATAAGACTCGTTTGCTCTTTTGCATTTCAGTTTTGGGAAACATCAACAAGTACTTTTTAATATACCTTATACCACCGTTTCTCAAACTGTGGGGTTTGCCCCCTGGGGGGGGGGCGTGATATCTCTATGTTGGGAATGCGAGCATATTGAAAAGTCGAAAATAAAAAATTTAAAATAAGTATTAATTACTGAAAAATAGCAAAACAAAATACATTCTAACATAACGAAAATTAAATACACATTTACACTAATATAATATATTGATAAAAACGTATCAGTAATGTGCACACTATTTTTGATAGTTAATTTTTCAATACTAAATTAAAAACAAGTTTAATAATAAATAAGTTCTCCCATAGGCTTGTCATATGCAAAACTTAATAATTATCTTGATAATTTATACGGTTTATAATTACAGTCTATTGTAGCTTTAGCGTGAAAGTACATTTTTATTGCACTCAGTACATTGTTATTGTATGCGGGGAGGCGATGAAAATTATGATAGAAAATTGGGTCGCAAGTGTTGAAAGTTTGAGAAGCACAGCCATATACTATACATTTTAGGATTTGATGGAAAACCCATGGTCTAGCGTAGAGGTCAATCTTTTAAATTCGAGGGCCCCATCAATAAATTCAGAGTGAACCGTGGACCACACGACTGTCAAAATGTATTCACAGAAAACAGGCGTCAAAAACAAGCATGTTCTGTATCACTCGACCAAGTGTTACCTGGTACAACAGCTGAAGGGTGTGCCCATTACAATCCACATCTCCATACACTGTCAACATGTCGGGAGTTCCTCGTTTGATTACAATTCCATCCTTCTACCTTCAGAAATGAATTGCAAATGATGACTTCCAACAGAACTGGGGTTCACGAAACCTTCTGTTCTCCACCATTTAGTGTAAGACTGTCTAGAGGAATCTTCTAAGAACCTCGGGAATTACTCGTTGTCACTCCTGCCAGACGATTTCTGGTCGTAATTTCGTACACCTGATGTAATAAAACCTTTCAATAAAATTTTTTATCACCCCTCAATGTGTTGTTGTTTCTGTTCTTTTTCTCTGCACCATAGCTTCCAACTACGATAATTGCGAACCTGCATTTCTATATAATTCCGAGTCCTCTCTGTAACCCCTACATACCCTACAAGTTTCTCGGTCTGGTAGTGACTCACCCTGTATATTTCAATGAAACACGTAATTTTTTTATGTACTTTAATTCTTTCTTTTTCAATAGGTTTGTCGTAGTTAAACGATCTCCGATGCGAACTCATGGTCAGCCGTATTTTTACCGAGTTACGGACTCGAGTCTTGTTGCCACTGCTTAGGTAACAAATACACGGTGCAATCTATCGAGGCGCAAAATATTCACATCAGTGGGGTATGGAAATTCTGAGAAAGAGCTGGTAGCTCTTGTATCGTCCTCGTCATTTGATCGCAGTTCAAAATTAAAATATCCATTACCAATAGTCTTCGCTTAACTTGATAAACACTCATACAACCACAGAAACAACTCAAAGGCTATCGGGGAATGACCAAATAATTTCGAAAAGCTGCTCTTATTATTCTCTGACCCTCTTAACACTTGATGGGCATGCGGCATATTTCATGGTGAGTCTTAAACGTAAGGACTCTAGTCCGAAATAGACTTTTGTGGGTGCTGTATCCTGTGGTCAAGGTGACATACTCGTGGCCGGCGTGTCATGAGTTCGAGTCCAGTACCGCTGAACACCAGGCTCAAACGTCCTCCCGTTGGTTTGGTGTGGAAGTTATGACAGGGGGAGGAGCTCAAGAATCGTCCTCGTCACTTGACTAGGGTTCAAAATAACGAGGTCCGTCACCAACAGACCTCGAGTAGCTGAATAGTGTGAAGTTAATATTCACTCACTCACCGAAAATAGACTTGAACATTGCTGGACACGGGTTTCAGATTGTAATTGCTCGCCAACTGCTTATGTCCTTTTTTTAAAAAAAATGTGTGAAAATATGATATATATGTAGTATGTTTTTCTGTTATATAAAAAATTGAATAAAAAATCAATTAAAAAACTTTTTAGATTAAAAGTATTTTTAGCATTTCCTACAACAAAGAATAAAAGTTAAGAACTTGGAAAGGGCGGTGGAAAGAAACAAGAGTCAGATATGTCATATGAAGCCCAAAACGTCGCATTTTACTTTCAAAACTTTTCCCGAGCAGTTGTCAGTTTTAATGAAAAATCCCACGGTAGCGCGTGTTTTGATGAGAATGAATTCTGAAGCCCCCTCTCCCAAAAATTTTCAAAATGTAAAAACCAGGCTTTCCTTTTTTCCATTTTCTAAAATAGAACAAGCCTCATGTGAATGCGATAATTTAAAAAAAAAATTTAAAAAAAACCGTTATATATTAAATTTTTGACACAGAACAGCTATTTTTTATTATTATTCTGTAAAACATGAAATGAAAGGTTTGATTCTAAATGTATACAATGGAATTGAATGTTTGTTTAGAAGAAGGGCCTATGTTGTTGGCTTAAAATGTTTCAGCGATTCAAAAAGCACTCAAATTAAATGTTTGGTGGTGTCATCAACCGCAAATGTGACCAAGCCCCTTTTTCCGATCCTAACCCTGAGGATTTCGCACACTCGATTCTAAGGATAGTGGTCGCGCCCGAGAGCACTGTGTCACCCAAATCCTTTTTTTTTAATAATATTTTTATTCTGCACGATAAATACCACTGAATAACTTAACAAAGAGAAAGTATATTTACCTACTTTTAAGGATTTTTCCATTTTGCTTTCATACTTTGAGAAAAAATCCAATCGAACAATGTTTCCAATGTGTGTGACTTGAATAAAGCAGACACTCTTCGCTAACATTACATGAATTACATTTGAAGGCAAAACTGTTGTATTTTGTTCAAGTGAATGTATTATTATTGTTTTTGGATGTTCGCCAAAAAGCATGTTTTGCTGTGTCTTTGTGACAGTGTATCTTGTGGTACATTTGTGGCTTCATTTATTTTTGGATGGAATTCTTCAAGTAGAATTTTGAAACTTTTTTTTGTCTCTTTTCTCAATAGAGATCGCACAGATGCCCGTTTCTTTCTTTACATTATGTTTATTTACATTTATAAACCATAAGGAGTCGATCCACACACCAATCAAAACCACTTTGTCGTTCACAGGGGCAGGGCCGGCTCTAGCAATTTTGCCGCCCCGGACAGAAATGAAAAATGCCGCCCCTCTCTCCAAAGTAAAAAAAAAAAGCTATTATTAAAAAAGATAAAACATTTTCATATATGCACACCTATAAAACTTGAATGTTCCTTACGAAGAAAAAAGGGAGCTTACAGTACTATATATATTAAAAACTAAAACGTAAGAAATTACCACGGTTTTTTTTCGGACTTTTAATTCTGAAAATTTTCTGATAAATTTGTTCAGCTATTTCATGTTCGATGCCAATGTAGCTAAGTCATTTAATCTATCTTTAGAATTTGTGAACTGTAAGAAATTTTTTATTAATTTTAATTTTGAGACACTAATATCTGCACTTGCCCAACTTGTTAGCAAAGAAAGTAAAATAAATGCAATAGTAAGATTTGGAGCAAATTCTAAAACAGAAATAAATTTGAAAACTTCAACTGGGCTTTTTTTTTTGCCTGCTAAAGCTGAAACTGACATTATCTCATCTGCTCAATCAAGCGCGTTTACATCGAATGATTCTCCGTCGGTCAACATCATGTCTAAATTTTTACAGTTTTTAATTTATTAAAGCTTTACGGATATCTCTTAAATCATATATATTGTACAAAAATGGAAAAAAAAAATATTCTCAGTACTCATTAAATTAAATCTGCATTCCAAGGCATTAACTGCTTCGTCCAATGTAAAAAAATAAAACTCTATCTTGAATTTTAATTTAGGATATTCCATCGGATCATTTTGTGCTTCATAATTAAAATTCACATTTTTCCGTCGAACTCTGTGACGTGGCTGCGTCACCTCAAAGTTAGCAGAGATATCAATCTCGACGGCTAGTTCTTTTACATCACAGTGCATTTTATCAAAAGTCACATCCTTAGGAAAATCTTTACAATTTCTTGAGAGTTCCATAGTAGATGGTAGATCGTAATATTTTGTTTGCAATATCTTGCTTATTGGATTTTAATGCAATTAAAGATTTTATACCAAAAAACGATGGCCATAGGAACTTGAATTGTTAAGTATAATTTAATCCAGAGGCCTCATCTCTTATAGAGTTGTCAATTTCAGCATTATTATAAAAACTAAGCTTCATGAAAACCTCTCAATTGATAACTTAAGGTTTAATAGCCTCTATTCAGCTTTCCCAGCTATTTACACTAAGTGGCTTTAAAGTTTTATGCCCTTTATACATTTTAATAATATAACCCAAAGAAAAGTTGATGGAAAAAAGTTTTCTTTGAACTATATTAAAAAAAGTACATGTGCTTCTAAGGATGCTTTTGACATGTCAATTAACGACCAAATTTAAAGAGTGGCTACTACATGGCACATAGATTGTTCGCGGATTTAACGTTCTTATTTTAAATTGAGCCCCTGATTTCTCGTCTTTTATATTCACTCCGTTATTGTAGGCCTGACCCCGCATATCTAGCAAATTTAGCCCTAATTTTTTGTAAGTTTCTCAACCATTAAATTTGAAAGTTCTCTTCCAGTTAATCTTTCAACTAGAAGGAAACGAAAAAACTCGCATTACTTTTAACGATAACTTCGTTAGAATTAGATTTCTCAATACATGTATACCTTACCATAAATGTCATTTGTTCGATCTTGCTGGCATTAGGGGCGCAATTTAAAATTATCGAACAATATTTAGCTTGTTTAATTTTATGAACAATGTATAATTTAATATTCTCATATAAAAGAGAAATTTTCTCGTTCTGAATATTTTTTTCGTAGATAGTGTACTTTAACTTCTTCCAAATTTTCCAAAACAACAACAAAAAAAAAGTATTTTTAAAATTTGATCCAAATGCCGCTTCTAAAATTTGGCGCCCCGGACATGGGTCCGGTTTGTCCGGCCCTAGAGCCGACCCTGACAGGGGGGAAATGTAGCCTGTTCATAGAAAATACTTAGGAACAAATGTCGTGTGGGGAACTCAGTCACCCCTTAAGATTGTAAAAAAAAACGTTTGCCACTTCCAAAAAAGGAAGAGATATCTGAAAAATACAATTTAGTTCCCCTGAAGACTTGTCATATAGGAAGATACTGACAAGGCCATCGGTCCTAAATAAGCAGTTTTTTCCCAGAATTAAAGATTTCATGAGCCTGGGATGAATCTATGCCCGCGCAGCCGTTCTCGAGTTAATATCTTACCAACCACTCCAAGCATCATTTCACCCAACATTGCATAAGAATTTTTTATAAAAGTCCGTGGCTGTGTTAAAGAAGAAGAGTTGTGTTAGCTCGCGCGCGTTATTTAATCGTGAGTTAGAATCGTATTTTTAGAAACCCACCGTATATAGAGCAGTGATTCCTTAAGTGTTCTATATCGACTTCCAAGGGGTCTACGATGGCCTGCAAGGGGTCTACGTCATTCGGGAAAAGTAATTTGTGGTCCACATGAGATGTATGGGTGGTCTATGACTATGGCTGTCATTTAACCGGTTCGTAACTTTAATTTTAACTTTCAATTTATTTAATAAATATTCCACATACACACACGCTGTTACTTATTTAATCACTTAGAAACGTTTATATTATAATAAAATACTATCTATCTCGAATTATGGAATGGTGTGAGAATGTTTTTAATTCCTGTTCCTAGTGAAAAGGAATTTCAGCATGTTTGCCAATCTTCATAAAAAAAGAAAAAAGAAAGACTGGACTGAGGAGATATTTGATTCAACCCTATAGGAAGATGCCAAATGTCGACAATTTGTTAAATAGCATTGCATCCCTCCTATTCAAACCATTTATTTGTTTACTCAGTTATTTTATGCAACAGGTTCTAAATCTTAATTGAATTAATTTTTGTTAAAAATTAGGATGCATTTGTTTCCTTACCTTTTTTCACAGTACAATTAAAAATGTAAATGTTGTATGTCAGCTATCAAAAACAATTTTAAGTTTATTAATTTGCAAAAATTAAATATTAAGTAATCAAGGGTCTACTCCCTGCCAGAAAACATGGCAAGGAGTGTATGAGACAAAAAAGTTCTGGAAACTCTTTTACAGAGAGGGAGATGAGAGGAATGATGAATGCCCAAAGGGGAACCAAGCTCACCCGAGGAGGCTTTAGAGCGACAACACACAGAGAGGGAGAGTAATTTTAACGTGTCGCATTACGAAGCAACACAAGGGCTGGTGGCGACGAATGGGAGGACATTGAGCCTCGAAAGATTTAACGCACATTGGTCCCCTTTACAAAGTGGCTCTTCAGACGCACCAGACCTCGAAACCACGACACTTCGGCTACGAGTTCATGACCATGTCCACTAGGCTACCGCTTAAAGGGGCTGATGCATGTGACGCTCAGAATCCTCACGTGGATCAGGCCGAGGCTCAAAATCCTCATAATTGGTGTGGTGAGGGAATTTGGAGAGTAGGCTGCCATCTCATGATTCGTCCCAGTATCTTTTGTGCAGTTTAAAAGTGTGAAATATTAGTACATCAAATAATCCATTTGAAAAATATAGATTAAATAGGAAGACGTTTCAAATTATTTTTTTTAGAATGACGTTTGTGTTTCCTTATAAATTAATAATCCATTTAAACTATAATAATATATAAGAAAATAAATGAACCCACAAATTCCATAAAGAACTTTATTCCTCTTTAAATGTAATGTCTTCAACAGAGCATTAATTTTTTTATATAAAAAGTTCCTCACAGTGTTTTAACAAGATTGACAAGAGAATATTTGTAATAAATCGGATTCATATTATCCCAAAAATGAGCTTAAAATAATCAATAATTAGTGATTTAGAAACACCTTAATTTTTATCTATAACTTTCTGAGGTTTTTTTTTTGCCTCACAGAACCATGATGCTCCCTCCAAGAGTTTTCATGATATTGTCATGATTTTTTTTTGTTGCGTGTGGCCATTTCGTGGACAATAAAAAAAATATATAATTCTTTTTTCTTCCTTCAAAGGTTCTATCAGCAACATAGACGACGGAACTTACCGATGCCCGGATGGTTCCTCCCCAACTATCCGGCACAAACGGATATCCGGTGTTCTGGGGGCGGCTTCCAGTGTCACTTCCATCCAAGTTGCCAACTTGCTCCGCTTGTTCAAGATACCTCAGGTAATTTATCACTCGGATTCTCCAGATGGAGACTGCTCCAGTTGGCCGAGGTTTTGATTTAGGGTACTTTATTATAACTAAAATTAACTACCATCATAATAGTTTTTGAAAAAATAAATATAACTATTAAAAACCTTTAATACAATAAAATGTTTTTATAAGATAGTTATATGAATTGTTTTAATTTATATTTAGGAAATACGTTTCCTAAGAAAATCGAATAAAATCTTTTTTATGTTTTAAGAGAACCAGGACATCATACACATTCAAAAAATCGCTTTTTCAATTTTAGTGTTAAAAATAGTGCATATTTTTCTTAATTTAAAAATGTAAGCTCTTATAAGTTCGTTGATAAAATAACCTTAACATATGAAAAAAAGTAATTGATAAAAATGTAAATAAATCGCACGCATCCTGTAACACATTTTGAAAGATAGTTCCTCATTAGTTTAATGTATGTAAATCATTAATTTGTTTTTACTAGAAAGGAAAAATATTTTTCTCTTTTTTTAATGTCTAATTTTTTTTGACATTAAATTTCGAGTTAAAAATTTCAAAATTTGAAAGGTTTTTCAGGGAAATTATAAAATATTTTACCAAAAAAACTGTTTCCGTATATTTTGCTCATTGTTTTATATATGTACATAAAATATTTTGAACATCCAAGAAATTTTTTTATAAAAACTAGTATCTTAATGAAAGTATGTTGATAAAACTACACACACACACTCACACACACACACATACACACACACATGTTCAGCTATAACAAAGGAAAAAAAATTAAATTTAAAATTAATTTGTAATTCTGGAGAATGTTTAAAGTATTATTATGAGTCAATTGTGAAAGTAGGCAGGGAAATATTAGAGAATAGTATTGTTCACTATACGTGTATGAGGGAATGAGTATACGTGTAAAGCGCCCTCTGGCGCTCATATTGATGCTGTGTATGCTTAGACTCCAACGAGGAAGGAGTCGAGTTGAGACGATCCGAGTAAATAAACAACAGTCCACTGAAAATTGAGTGAGACCCTTTATTTGAGTATTTTTTCTTTGAGATAACTGAGCTATCAAAGTATGACACACGAAAACATTGCTACTTTTCGTTTTTTCCCTTTTTCTCCGAAGCATTTTTTTTTTTTACATGTAGGCGCACTTTAAAAAAAACTATAGCACTATATGGCTCCAACTTTTTTACAATTCTATACAGGATACTTATGAATATAGTGAACCTATTGTTTAAGGTATCCGTACATCTTCAAAACGTCATTTTCGCCGAAATTTTCGATTTTTGAATTTTGATTTTATTTTAAACTCTGAACTTTTTTCTTTAAAATGGTGCTTAAATTTTGTTTCTAATTTAGAACTTAAGTTATGGGGATTTGAATTTTACTCGGTAGCTACTTTTTGAAACCGAAAGTACAAGTCTACATTCCGGAAGTTGAAAAAAATGTTTGTTTACATTTTTATTTTACAAAGTATTGCTTAAATATCCAATAGTAGAAAATTAATACACTTTAAAACATGAATTTTAGTTTTCAGAATCTTCAGAAATATAATTGGCAACAGGTTTTTACTAATATTTTTATCCAGAATCTGGCAGAAGAGAGTGTGTTATTGTTTGTTTACATTTGCTTACGATTGCGCAGCACTTTCTAAGTTTCTGTTAAATCCTTTTTTATTGCTGAAAATTTTAATTTTTTTCATTTAAAATGGGAAACTTAAAACGCAGAATTAATTCAAAGAGAAAACGACAATTTCGTGGTAATGGATCTACTAATAAAGATTCCAAAAATTGTAGCTCAACATCCACCAACGCCAGTTCTTCAAAGATCAAAATGCCTGCTGTTTTTGATGAGGAAATGAAAGAGTATGAGCATAAAACACTTACAGGAAATAGAATCATAGATATTGATGTCCTCTTAAATGTTTTTTTACAACTTTGTTGCCCAAGATGTTTCGAAGAAGGCTTATTGCTTTCTGAGGATTCAAGGTATGGTCTGTGTTCAAATTTTGTTATAAGGTGTAAACATTGTAACTTTTACTCAGGGTTTTCTAGTTCAAAGAAAACTTTAAACTGTCCTGAAGTAAATACAAGATTTGTTTATGGTTTGAGACAAATTGGTAAAGGTTTTTCTGCTGGGTTTAAATTATGTGGTACGTTAAATTTACCCAGGCTCAGTAAGACTACGTACACTAATCATGAGAACAAACTCATGTCTGTGATTTCAGAAGTTAGTGAACTATCAATGCAAAAAGCAGCTTCTGAACTGTTAGTGCTATACATCCTTCTAAAAATAAAATAGTTGAATGTGGTGTTTCAGTGGACGGAACATGGCAGCGTAGGGGTTACACTTCCATGAATGGGTGTGTTGCAGCTTTGTCAGTTCACAGTGGTAAATTAGTGGACATTGAAATAATGTCGTCATATTGCCCCATCTGCAGAAAGATTTCTAAAATGCCTAAAAGCATTGAATCGGAAACTTTTGCAGCAGATCACGTATGCCATAGCAATTTTCAAGGTTCTGCGTTGAAAATGGAAACTGTTGGTGCAACTAGAATCTTCCAACGTTCTATTGTGAAGCGAGGCCTTAAATATGCACAATATTATGGTGACGGGGATTCCAAGGGCTTTATCAGTGTCAAAGATACTTATGGTAAAGACTGTGTCACAAAATATGAATGCATAGGTCATGTTCAAAAGAGAGTAGGTGCGAGATTGCGCAAACTAAAGTAAAAAAATAAAAATCTGTCTGGAAAAGGCAAACTCACCGACTCTTTTATTGACCGATTGCAGAACTATTATGGAATTGCTGTTCGTAGCAATGTTGGAAACCTCTCCGGTCTTCAACAAAATGTTATTATGGCCCTATTTCATTCATCATCAAGTGCCAAGAAACCCATGCATGGACAGTGTCCCATCGGAAAAAGATAGTTGGTGCTACTACCAGCGAGCACTATCTTGTGGCCAAAAACCAAAAGAAAAATGTAAAGGCTTATCTAATGAAGTTTTAAACATGATTAAGCCTACATATTTAGAATTATGTACCAAAGAACTACTAACTAAATGTCTGCATGGCAAAACGCAAAACTCAAATGAGTGTTTTAATGGCATTGTATGGCAGAGAGTACCGAAAGAAGTTTTCGTGTGCCTGAAAACTTTAAAATCTGGTGCATTGGATGCTGTTATACAATTTAATGATGGGTACAAGGGTTGTGTTGACATTTTAAAAAAACTTAATATAACTCCTGGTTATTTTACTTTAAAATCATACAAACATCTTGACGTAAAAAGAATTAACGATGCAGAACGTCATTCAACACCAAATGTAAAGCAGCGTAGAAAATTTTAAAAGCAACCAGGGAAAAAAATCAATGTTTTAGAGAGTAAAGAGGATGTTATTTATAAATCAGGGGCATTTTAAGTATATCTAATTGTGTTTAATATTAAAAATTGCAGTTTAAAGTTTATTTCTGATTTATTTCAAAATGCATTTTTTTAACGTATTGGCATCTGACAACGTAAATATCAGAAAAAGTTGTGAACCAAATTAGTTTAAATTTTACAAGTACATTTATTTTATAGATTTAAAGAACCCCTACTATTTTCATGTTTATAGAGTTGATATATTTTTAGTAACTAAGATGTATATCATGTCTCGTAATAATTTTTTAGTGATTTTTCAATGTTCTTTTACTCGAACCTTGATAAAAATTGTAATAATTTGATTCTCATTAGGAAAATGGTACCAGCCCTAAAATATGCTATGATGATCAACATCAAATTTACAGAAAAGTGATATTTTTGTTTTCATTTGAGTTATGTGCGTTATTCTAACAATGAATTTAATTACCAATTTTCACTATGTTTTTCTCCCTAAATTTTTTTTTTTGTGTTATAAGTAAAATATTAAATGTATTTTTCATAGTTTTAAGTTATGTTTCAAGAGTAAAAAATATTTTAATAGCAAATATTACAGTTTTTCAAAAAATTTCTCCGAAAATGTACAGATACTTTAAATTAGGAGGATTTCATATGCTCATGTCCTTTCTTGGATCGGAGATATTAATTAGATCGGATTAAGAGATCGGATTATAATGGACGGAAGTGGACCAAAAGAAGCTCTAGGTAAAATATATGCTACAAATTCAGTCGATAGAATGTTGAATGGTCACGCTTATTCAAGAAGTATCAGAGGTCATATATACATTGTTACGGCTTGTATTGTCAATGATAATCTTCGAAGACATGAAGATTGAAGATTGTATGTTAAATGAGTTAACTGAACAAATCAATTGCCGAAATGTTTTCTATGAAGGCATTGAAGGGTGTGTAGGCAACTCAAACTTATTTCTTGATCAATTTCAGAATAAACTGAATGAATTAAAAGCTCGAGGTCCTACTGCACAATTATGGGTACAATATTTCGAAATGGTATCAATAGTACTCGACTTTATTCGCGCTGAAAGTCTGGGAACTTTTCAAAGAACATCTTAATGCTGTACGAAGAATGCTGCTATATTTTCACGCTAGTGGTCATTTTTTATATGCGAAGTCTGCACATTTATATCTTCAAGATATGAACGATTTAGAAAATAAAATGGATGGACAGACTTTTAAGAACTTTAAAAATGGATTCTTCACCGTGAAATGAACAGAGAAATTTCGAACAGAGAGGTTATCGAAGAAAGTCTAATGAAATCTATGAAGACAGAAGGGGGAGTATCTCGTGGTCAAAGTACGCAAGAAAGTGTTTTATGTAAATAGGTGTTTGCTATGTACGCTACAAATACAATTTGTGACGAGATGGAGAAGTTTTGTACAATTTCTTTAGACTCTACTGAACAACAACTAAGTATATTTTTAAGGTTAATAGACTATATTCAGCGTATTATATCATGTCACTAACGGTCGACCTTGCATTCTACAGTAGATAACTAAGCGCTGAGCATTCAGCGCCCTCTATCTCAAAACGGTTTGAGGTATAAAAAATTATTTCAATTGAAGTTATAGAAAATTTTATTCTCTACAATATTTATAATAAATGTAAATAACATTAAAGCCATTAGAAACGAGATATTTGCAAAAAAAACGAATTTTTTTACCTTTGACCTTGAATATCTTAAGACGCGGACACGAGATTTTATGAGACTTTTGAGACAACTTTTAGAATGCCAAAATAAAGGTATATACGAGTTTTCAGCTTATTATCTCTCATTCCGCAGCGAAACTCTATAAGATGACTGGACTATAAGGAAAGAAGCCTTGAAAGTACTCGAAGGTTGTTGACTTCTTACCTAAAGCTTTGACTAATCTATTTGATAAATTCCAATTTAACATGGAGTAAATACATAAGTACATTCATGTCCATAAATTAAGGATAATTCAGAATCACACAGAAATTGAACTCTAAAATAAAAATTTCACCTGTAGAATTGTCACACACATCTTGAAGAAGAATATGCAAATTACAGGAAACCACCAGATGGCACGGATAGTAAGTTACAATGACGAGAGTGTAAGAGAGGGGTGTATAAGGAATGGTGGAAAAGAAGTAAAATTGTTCACAAGCGCTTTAAAAGCCTTTCAGTACAATCACCGCATAGTTATGGCACAAAGGAAGCATTTGGATGATTTTTTACGTGGTAGAAATATCGGACGTCTGGAATGTAGACGTACCCAGCTGGAAGTATCCGAGGAACTTGGAATCACCCAGAGTGTCACCTCCAGGCCATGGCAACGATTCCAAGATGAAGGTAATGTGAGTAGATGTTACAGCACAGGTCGCCCCCGAGTTACAACGCCGAATGAGGACCGGTATTTGGGAGTTACTGCCAAAAGAAACAGACGGAGCACAGCATCAGACCTATCTCGTCAGGTCTCTTCAGCTACCGGTACGACAGTTTCAAGGCAGACCGTGTACAGACGCTTAGGGCACATTGGTCTATATGCTCGTAGGCCTGTCAGATGTGTTCCCCTTACCGCAACTCACTGTCACCTGCGATTAAAACCTGGAGTAGAGAGCATGCATTGTGGACACCACGACAGTGGTCTTGTGTGATGTTTTCCGACGAGTCCAGGTTTAGTTTGCAGTCTGATTCTCGCCGGACTTTCATATGGAGAGCGCCAGGTACCCGTTACCACCAAGAGAACACCATTAAACGACACCGTTACGGTGGTGCAGGATGTCTCGTTTGGTTAGGAATTATTCTTGGTTCCAGAACTCACCTGCATGTTCAGAGTGTAACGATGACAGGTCACATCTATCGGGATGTCATTCTGGAACAACATGTACGTTTGTTTCGGGGCGCCATGGGTGCTGAATTTCTGTTTATGGATGACAATGCCCGTCCTCACCGTGCAAACATTGTAGGCGAATGCCTTCAATCGGAGGATATCACCCGTATGGATTGGCCAGCATACTCTCCGGACTTGAATTCAATAGAGCATGTGTGGGAAATGCTTGACCGACGAATTGCAGCCCGTCAACCACCTCCCACCTGTCTACCTGAACATCGGAAGGCATTGCTTGATGAGTGGTGTAATATTCCCCAAGATCAGATTGATAATTTGATACTCAGCATGCATAGGTGTTGTAAGGCCTGTATTGCATCGTCCGGGAGACTTACTTCGTATTAACCATCATACTAACCATGTTATATTGTTTTTTGTAAATAGGTTCTTTTTTGAAATTTGCTCCAGGGAGTAAAAATCGCAATTTTTATTAATTATGTCAAACATATAGCATCTTTTTTGCTCTTTACCTTTTATTTAATAAATAGACTTTACAAATAAGTCAAATTTGTTTTGCTTCTGTTTTTTTCTTTGCCTGAACTTCATTATCCTTAATTTATGGACATGAGTGTATTTCTAGGGATCCAAATAGTGTTTCCAGTAGCTTCTATACACTGTTACGTGACGCAAAAATTCAGTTCTCTGTATTGTGTTCCACGTATTTCAGTGCACTTTGGTGTCTCTGCTGTCCTGCTGTCCCAATGGCAAAGACATCATCCTACTTGGGTATCCTTTAAAAATTCTATTCTTAGAAGTAAACAATGATTTTTCACATACCATGTGTCCATAATTAAACTTGAAATTTGCGACTAGTGTAAAGCAAAAACTATACAGAGGAATTGTATGAAAAGTGAGTAATGACAGAATGAAATGAAGGGAGTTTTATCGAAGGGGAAAACAATGAGAGTTTCAAAAGCCACCTTAGGTGGCGTATCATAGTTTTTTTGAGAACATATAAATATCTACAAAATTTTACAAAAGATCCTCGATATGCTGTCCACCATTGTCTGCTACCATCTGTTTCGCATGTTTGACTGTAGAAAGCAGCATGAACTGCGGAATATTATGATCAGGGCATTCTATGCTTTCTTTAAGGTCGGATAGAATTATGATGGGATCACGGTAGACCATGGTCTTTAGGTATCCCTAGAACCAAAAGTCCTCAAGGATTCGTGTTGGAGGCCAAGCTGTAGGAAAATGATCCTGTCGGCACCGATATGGCAAAAGAGCACTTGTTTCACACAACGGGTGATGTGAGGAGGGGCACCATCCTGCATAAACACTGTAGCTGTATCACATTGCCTTGCCTGAAGAGCAGGAATAAAGGATTGCTCTAATAATGAAGCGTATCGTTGACCGGTGACGGTGCATTTCAAAGGCCCTGCGGTGTTGCGCTTTTTGAAAAAAAGGACCCACAATGAAGATTGCAGTAAAGCCGCACCAAACCGTTACATGCAAGTGAGATGAGATATCACGTTTTGTCTTGATCCCAGATAGATATGACGAAATATGCTCTGCGGGCTTCTCACATATTATCAAATGCTTTTGTGGAGTGCTGATTTCTCTTTATCCTTATAAATTGGCCCCAGTTATTGTAAAAATCGTCTGCCATTTACTTCCTGCCTCTTGAATCTTTTCAAACGGCAGGAACCAGGCAACTAGATTTAAACTTACGGCTGTTAGGTTGCAGGATTTTGCTATTGTTCAATGCCGAGACCAATCCATTTTACTGATATCGAAAACCATTATTTGGTGACGCACAGTTTTAAAACAACAGTTTTAAAATTTAATTTATTCGTAATGAAAAAACATGTACTGGAAGGAGGTAAATCTAAAATATAATTGTGATTGTTATAAATACAAAGTTTACGAAGAACGCGCTATAGCCGGCGATCCCTCTTTCAAATGAAACGCGTGTTCGAGTCCTGACCCCTCTAAAGACTCGGCCTGATGTATATCAAATGTGTCGGGGATACCAAATCTCACCTAGTTACTTGATCGTGGTTAAAACTACGAATTTTCTGTAGCAGACTTCTGTGTGAGACAGAAATGTATATCCGGAAGCTTTAATTACTGCAAATAAGAAAAAAAATTATTATTTCTTTTGAGATGAAATTATAGGAAGGTTTTTAATTTATAAACTTTAAATATTCAATATTTTAATATTAAGTACTATGCCCACCAATATAGATCGGTACACAGAGTTATATAAAAATCAAGTTTTTAGTCGGAGATATTTATACGAGTTTACCAATTATCGGTGAAATTATCAGCTATATTTTAACCCTGCATGTCCTAAATTATAAATTAAAAGGAACATCTATTTCAAAAATCTTTCAATACTTTATAAAAGCACAAATTACAATATTTATATAACAATAAAATTTTTGAAATATCGTAAATTAGAGCAAATAACAAATTGATTCTTTTTAGCCCTATTGAAACACTTAAGTTGAAAATATTTCAAACCTTTGAAAATAAAGAAACTGTACATTTTTCATTGCACTCTTTTAATATCAACTGTAACAAGATAAAGGCACCTATTCTCGATGAAAATCACGATAACATTTTTCTTTTCTTTTTGAAGCACAAAAATACATTACACACTTCTTATTTTGAGTGTGATCGACCGTGTATAGCTTTTTGCACACATTTCACAACTTTTTTGACTGGCCACTGTATGTCCGAAGGGAGACTTTCGAAGAATGACGTAGCTTCATCTGTAAATAGACTGCTCGTTCTAAGCATGTCAGAAATGAGATAGACGATATTCGAATTGCAGAAAACAAAAATAAACTTTTTGAAATTAACAATAAATTTATACAAGCTCAAAACATGCTCGCTGACTATTTTACATTACGCACAAAAAGAAAATATATATGGATAAAATATCAAGGGTTTAATTTTTTTCCAAAACCGTCATGAACAAAACAATTATTCTTCGATTCTTAAGCTGAAAAATATATGCAATAGCTTCATAGACCCAACAGTGTCCAAAAATAAGTTAAAGCTCAACGTATATGCAAAATGCTTTGCCCCGTAAGTACTTAGAAGTACCACTTCAAAATGGTTTTGAAAATAAAGTAAAAAGATATTTACATTTTTTTAAAATTTTACAAGCATTGCTCGTTGTAAAGGCTTATAAAATAAGAGAAAAATATACAGCCGAACTTTCCTATGAATATTGAGAAATTTTATGCAGAAACATATCACACATCATACATAAAATAGTAACTGAAACCAGACACTTAGAGGGAAATTTCCATTCTGAATGATTTTCAACTTTGCCGAGGCTATGGTAGTTTAGTGGTCAAGTTCACGGATCGTGGCTGGAGGGTCATGAGTTCGAACCTAGTGCCGCTAAAAACCCGTCGCGTAAGGGGCCGATGCACATGAGATCTTTCGAGGTTCGAACGTCCTAGCCGTTGATGCGGAAGTTAGGAGAGGGGGAGATGTCAGCCGTCACCCATAACCCTCATACAGATTTATACACTGCTGGTCATCGTAAATGCAACACCCTGAAGGAAGCACGCAAATAACATGAAGTTTACAACATGCTTTAGCGGAGGTGAGATATGCAAATGATTAGAATTTCAGCGCAGACACACATCACACACGCCGGTGGTGCCACCTCAAAGCGCTATTTAAGTCTTGGAGATTTCGACGATTTCAAGTTCGGCAATTCTGTTTTTCTTGTGTTTTTTTTTTTCAAAAATCGATAAGTTATGTCTCGTAGAAAACAGCGATCAGCTTTTGATCAAGCATCCGAGTTCGACAGAGGAAGGATAATGGCCTACCGAGATTGTGGATTATCTTTCAGGGAAATCGGTAGTCGTGTTGGACGAAACCAAACAACTGTAATGCGGATATGTGACCGTTGGATGCAGGAGGGTACGACGGACCGACGTGGTCGATAGCATCTACCTCAGTGCACCATTTCACGTGAGGACAGGCAAATTGTGCGCATGACAGTGCAGGATCACTCAGTCACATCACGAACAATAGCACAGCACATTGAGTCTGTAACGCATCATTCAGTGTCTGCGCGTACCATTCGACGCCGTTTACAGCAGAGTGGTCTGTCCGCAAGACGTCCATTGCCCTTGACGCAGAACCACAGACGTCTCCGCCGTCAATGGTGAAATGAAAGAAGGATGTGGGCGGCAGAATGGAATGAAGTTGTCTTTACTGACGAGTCACGCATCTGTCTGCAACACCACGAAAGTCGGATTCGAGTCTGCAGACACCGTGGAGAGAGGATGCTGAACAGCTGCGTTATGCACCGCTACACTGGTCCTGCACCCGGTATTATGGTATGGGGCGGTATTGGATATCACTGTCGCACTCCTCTAGTACGTATTGCCGGTACTTTAAACCGCCAGCGCTACATCTCCGAGGTGTTGGAGCCAGTTGTCCTTCCTTACCTTCAGGGCTTGGCCACAGCCATATTTCAACAGGATAATGCGCGACCACACGTGGCACGCATTGTCCAAAGGTTTTTCGACAATCATCAGATTGAATTGCTTCCCTGGCCGGCTCGCTCTCCGGATCTTTCTCCGATAGAAAACATGTGGTCCATGGTTGCTCATCGATTGACCCAGATTACACCCCCAGCGGTCACACCAGATCAACTTTGGCAACGTGTAGAAGCTTCCTGGTCTGCTGTACCCCCAAGAACACATCCAAAGTCTCTTTGAATCAATGCCGAGGCCTGTGGCAGCGGTGATCTCCAACAATGGCGGCCACTCTGGCTACTGATTCTGGCAGGAACCACACTTCACAGAAGTTTATAAATTTAATCATTTGATACTTGGTCAACATGTTATCTACAAAATAAATTTTATTGTGCTATCTCTTGTCTTTCTTGGTGTTGCATTTACGGTGGCCAGCAGTGTAGTACGACGTTTCACTCAGTTTCGCAGAACTACTAATGTCAGCTGTTTGTTATAGAAAGATGAGTTTTAGCTTTTATCTTAAGTAAAAAAACGTACTGTTAGTAATTGATGAACAAATATATTTAATAGTCCCAAGATTCTAGAGGTACTTTAAAGTATTGTTGGAGCATAAAGGGTTAAAGAAGTTTAAATAAAGACTCATTAATGTTTAGCATTTTTTAAAATTAAGAATATAGAATTTCAGTCTATCGGTCCTTCTTATAATAATAATAATAATAACAATAAACATTAATTCATGTTGTTTTTATATAAAAAAAACGAATTATTCTTACAGCAAAAACAAACAAAAAATCATAATCCGAAATCAATGCTTAGTAAAATGTAATTTTTTTTAAGTAAAACTATTTGGATTTGTCCTCCAAATTTGTTTATACTTTGCATGAATGATGTATTGGCTTTTGATTTTTGGCGTTAAATAAGAAACAATAAGAAGCAAACACAGCATTGATAGTCCACTGTTGAAGATCTGGATTTACTTAGCACAATATTTTATGCATAAAAAATACTTAATTGAGAATTGTGTAAGATTTTCGGATATCACTACTACAAAATGAGACTGAATGATTTGACCTTTAACTAAATATCTTTCAAGTGCTGTCTTTTCCTTTTTGAAAAGTTTACTTTCTACTTTTTTCGATCTAAGAAACAGGAAATGATCCAATTTACATTGTTTAATATTCCCTTCGTTTCTACATTGTTTATATTTTATCAGTTAAAAAGGAGAACAAAGTTCCAGTTATCTTTAAAAAGGAAAATATTTTGGTCTTCAAAATTACAATAGAAATAAAACGGATCATCTTTCCGATCGAGTAATATTTTGTCAAAGGTGAAATCCCTTTTGTCCTGTTATTGCATCAAATACTCTTATCCTGAGCAACAAGTATTGCGTGTGGGTGGAAAACCAGTTTTAACTCCCACTAGGCAAATCGGATGCTTCTTTTTGTTCTCGGTTAGGAAATGTTAGTTACATTCGGCTAAAAGGAAAGAAAAGCTTTTTAAAATTTCAGTTTTGCCTTTTTCCTAACACTTTCTGAGCAAACTTCGATCATTCAAATGGAATGTGTCATAGAAAAATTTAGTATTTGAATGCAAAAACTAATGAATAATCCTTTTTTAAATAATATTCTTTCTTGTAATATACTTTAAAATATGCTTAATTCTATTGACTCTTTTTGAATTCGATGTTAAACATGTTGTTGTAATAATATGCAACCGAAGAATTATAAACCCCATATTAATAGTAATCTAGTATTTTATCTTTCTTAATGTGAAAAAAGAAAGTTTAAAATTATGTTTCTTTTGCGTTTATTTCGTAATATTTAAAACTTGTTAGCATTATAATAATAAATCTATGTATAAACCTATGTTCGTTCCTACGTATTTATTTTTGTAACATAAGAGCTGATTATTCTCCCAATGCCCAGAAAAATGCCCAATTTATTATGATAATTCTACTTTGTAATGTGTTGAATACCAAAAGATCTCTTTTAAAGTATCAAACTTGCATTGACACGGAGGACTGATACACAAAGCAGAGAATAAGGTAATTATCAATAAACAAGTAAAATACACAGTGTATACGATCAATATTTTTTTTCTAAAAGTACTCTTCAAGACTATTTTGAGTTAGTGCACGGTATTACAATAGAAAAGAAAACAAGGTAATTCGACACATTCAAAAAATTTACGGTATGGAAAGAATATATTGAAAAATGAACTTTTGCCTTGTACATCAAGGTGAAAAGCATTTGAAGTAAAACTAGCAAGACTGATGGAAAAAAATTACATATTCTTACTGTCATCGAAATTATCATTTTAATACGAAAGGCAAAAAGACTAGCAGTAATACGATAAATGGAAATTTCCATTCAGAGATGAAAATATGTGATAACATTGAATGCAAAGAAGACGTGGACTATACAAAAACCTATTTAGGACATGGTACAGATTTGGGACAAATGTTCAAACAATAAACAAATACACAGGTATTCTACACATTTGAGATATTTTTTTCACGGCCATCTAATACATTTTCGCTTAATACCTTATAATTTTTTAACAATAAATATTTTATTTGATTAAAATAGTAGCTAATGTTCTCTGTGTAAGTATAAATTTATAATTTTAGTCTTTTTTGAGAATACATTTGTTAGTAAATTTTTGCATCTTATTCTTAATTAGTATTCATATAATTTCGCTGATATTAGGGACGAAAAAACTGCTCATTATGTATATATAAATACACACACACAAATTTATAGTATTTCCTCCTTTCTCTCTCTCTCCCTAAACCCTAGTAATATAGTCAAATTACAGGTGAAAGTCGGCTGGCCCCAAAACATGGTTTAAACCTACATTTTTGGCTCCTGAGGCCAAGTGTTTCCTATTATACTACTGCAGCTAATGTTTCTTACTATTTTGTCTTCTTATTCCTAGGATTATAACTATATATATATACATATATATATATATATACACTGTCTAAATCTTGCTTGAAATACAAATTACTTATTTCTTATTGTTTGAGTTTTTCACCAAAAAGAATTATATTACATAATTAATTGGAGTTAATAAAATGTATAAAATTATTGCCCAAATTAAGGTGGAACTCTGCATTAATGAAAACTTATTAGGGTTAGCACAGCTTTTAAAACAAATATAAAATTGAATATTATATAAGTAACGTACAGTTAAAAATAAATATATTATTGCTTGCTTTTTTCTGAAAATCTGATACATAAAGTACATTAAAATTGTTTTGAAAGCAAATTACAAAATACTGATTACAAATCATTCAGTCATCCTCCATTGCTTTTCTAACATCAGACATATTAATCACCATTATTTCTGACTGATTTCATATTATTTCGCACGCGTGGGGACTTCCTGTTCAAATCACCCTCTCTACTTTTCTACCAATAATCCTTATCCAAAAATCCTTACTATCCGGATTTTTTTTTTGGTGCTGATTACGTGTGATTTCGTTATGAAGCGTTTCCCACTGGTATGCAGACAGTCGGTTTTCAACGTATTTCTACAGAACTTAATATATACAGTTAACACTTCGTCTGGCGCACTTCTGAACGAAACACTGATATATTTTGATTTCTCTCTAACCAATTTTAGTTCAGAACACCGGAAGGGCTGCTGCCTTGGGTAAGGTCTAAGGAAAGTAAATGCACCATATTGTACGAAAAAGAACCAGTTAATGAACAAAATGAAAATTAATCTAAAACAACCAAAATTGCTAATTTGACACAAAATGAAAATGAAAATTGGACTAACATTGTACTAAAAAGAAAAAAAACTGGAAACACAAGTAGTATAAAGTCTTTTCTAATGACCATCATTGAAATATATTGTAATACATGGCAGAACAAACTTATTTTGAGTAAAATGAATGATTGCAATACAAATATTTTAAAAACCTCACTTTCGAAGTTATGATACAATTGAGAACACTCGGCCTCACAAGCCAGAGGGGAATCTGGGCAAACTGGATGAGGGTTGAGGGCCGACTGGACTGGGGCGTGCTACCCACCACCAAGAGTCAGGAAACTATTAGAAAGGACATCTCGCTCAGCCGCCAAGTGTAGGAGGGCATTTAAGAAACTGTTTTGCTGGTTTCTCAAGCCCGCTGCGATCGAAGGAGGGCTAAATCAGCCGTTCAAAAGGAGCAACTCTCAGTTAAGCTTCAGGCTTATACACTTCAGTTTTGCTTCAGCACGCTGCTCAGCATTCTAGATTCGATAACATTCGAAACGAATTTTCTTTCTTTAAAGTAACCGTCATTTGATAATTTTATGTATTTATTAACTCTACACAATTAAACAGTATCGTGTTACTTTTTGAAGGATCCTAAAATTAAGTATACACTACTCACTCTTTATTAATCCTTTGTACTCCGTTGCAATTTCTGAGGGAACATCGTAGCATATTACTCGGATATCCTCTATAAGAGTTACTTATTCCAACGTAACTTTTTGAGAAATGTATGTTTCCCTTAAATTTTCTGAAGAAATTGCACAATAAGTCAAATAAGTTTATCAGCTGGTTTAAAGTGGATGGGAGTAATTAACTTTTACATAATCTACCAAATTTCAGAAGAAATAATCACCAGTGCACATTACAAGTTTGTCAAAATTCATATATATTAGATGAGGTTTTAGTTGATTGATTAGTTGAGCTGTGTGATTTGGGGAAACAAGAACACGTCCATCCGCATCTTCGGTGGACAACAGACTGAACAATAAGCTGTATATTCCCAATGTGGTAGAAAGAAAACAGGAAACACACCAGGTGATATTTGTCAAGCGTCTTACTGATTTTAAACGTGCACTAATCAGAATACAATGTGCATATTTGTAAATGCTTCAAAATTTATCATTCAGTATAAAATTATAAAAAATAAAATGTTAAATGCCTGCAGATTCATACCATCTATAATTACAATACCTTCTCGGGTTTTAAACATTTCTATCTAATATTGCTATTCGTAAATGCACGTTTTCGCGACAAAGTGGGGCCGGAGGGTAACGTCCGGGATAGCTCAGAGTGCAAAGGGTTAAAGACCGTAAAATTATTTTTAAGATACCTATTTAGATATTTCACCCAGTATGGGTCTCTCCCACCCATTTCTAAAATTTACCTTTCAATACCTTTCACAGATTTTAACTCTGAATGTTCAAACATTATGTATTTCTCAAAAATAAGTATTCCTTTAATATGTTATTATGTTATACAGAGTCGAAGTTATTTTTTTTAAAATTACTAAGGGGTAAAAAGTGACAATTTACCTGTCCGGGATGAATCTACCTATATTATTAACATACATTGAAATGCAGGCTAAGACAATTTAGAACTTTGAATAGACTTCATTAAAGTGAATGATTAATATATGGCGTTATGTACTGAAATACTGGAACAATGCTAGTATTTAGGGATGTCTTCGATTGGTTTTCTACTATTAATTTCTTACATGTGATGAGTATCATATGAGTAATATATGACCGCAGAACTCAGTGGCGTAACGTACAATGGTTAGAGCTCTAGGGGGCTCAAATCCTGACAGACGCCAAATACGTATTTAACCAAATTATAATATGGTTAATACGTAATAATTAAAGGAAAATCCTGATTTTGCAGGGCGGCCCTATTATTCTAAGTTACACCACTGAGTGGATATCTGTGGTGAGTACAGAGGCATACACAAGAGTGGGGGATTCAACAGATTTTTAATTTTTACCATAGAGACACCCACTGGCGTTTTCATCTACGTATATTTTAGAATGTCCCCTCCTTAATAAAAGTAGTTTGTGTACGCCATTGGGGAAGTAAATGCTCTTTTTTCTATTCATAATTTCTATATTTTTAATATTAATATTAACTGGAACCATTGACTATGAAGATATCTAACTGTTATAACATTGACCACAGAACTGGGTTTTGCTTTGTCCATTAATTTTTAAATAAACTCTCAACTTCTTATTTTAAATAGATGCTCATATAGTTAGATAATCCATTAAGATCGTTACTCCAAAATGATTTCAAGAAGCAAAGAAAAAAATCTGTATTGATCATGTAAAATAAGACTTCTCAGAATCCTTCATGACACTGTATTTCCACGCCAGTATAGTTCAGATAAAAAAAAACTTAGCGCCGTAACCTTTTTTTGTACTTTCTTTTTTACGAGCTCTTTCAAGCCGTAATTAGGAAGTTGTATCAAATGCATGACGTCGGATGACATTAATCAATTTTTGGGTTTAGGTCCGCATTTTCTTTTATTCAACCTTGTGAACTTCCAGAATGACAATAGTTGCCTTACTTATCACCAAGGAAGACTTCTCTCTGCTCTTGATGATCATCTCGATTTGGCGTTTTTAAGTATGTAAATAACATTTTAATTGGTTTCTTGGATCTAATTAAAAATGTTTACCTACGTGCTGATTTTGTAATGGTATTTGTTAATTATTATATAAAAAATTATTATAATTTACGAAATTGTCAGATACTGTTATACAAATCCCCTTAGAATGCCTGTGTTGAGAGAAATTGTATTTTCAAATTCCCATATGATTTCTGCCAGATGGCCTGAATTATTTAATGTTAAAATACCCCTCGATTTTAACACTTTTTTAATTAATGTTAATATTCAGCATGTACATTTTTTTTGGATCATTGATCTTTCCAATTTTGGATTTTGTGCAGTTCCTGAGTTTTAAAATATCCGACTACCAATTTTTAATTTCGCCAAAAATGTGACAATTTTTTTATGATTTTATTTTATAAGCCATCTTATTAGCTTTATAAAAATACCAAGGTTACTATTTTCCCTTCACTAGAACAATAACTACAAGTGTTTTAATAAAAGCAGATGCCACTACTTTAAGCACGATGTCATACTTTAAAATGCGTTTTACTCGAAATGTGTGTGTTTTTTTCAAATGCTCACACGGGGACAGCGATTGCTCAAATAGTAATGAAAATAACAAATTGAAATTTTTTGTGCATGTTTTGTATAATAGCAGAAGTTTTATAATCTTCAGATTTATCAATCACTGCATTACAAAGTTTACAATCCTTATGTAAATATAATAACTGTGTTTTTAAACAATTTCATATAATGATTAAGATATACAGTGCTCTAGTTTTTGTAAAAATTTAAGACGTTATGATACCCTAAAAATCATTTAACTATCGAAATTTTTTATCGGCTTATTTGTTATCTCGAATCTTTATAAACATGCCTGCAAAATTTCAAAGCTTTACTTGCATTTTTTTTATAAAGTTATGAAGCAATATTTGATGCTGGACAGCAACTACCACACCCACATTTCAGATTATCTGCTAGAAAAGAGCCTGATAAAAAAAGAATTAATTATTTTTCTGTCGCGCGTAAAGGAGACCGACATTGTATATACGCTAACAAATCATTTCAAGAAAGAATTGTGCAATTCATGCAAAAATTCTAGTTTGTGAATTGTTTATTGGGGGGAAAGAGCAAATGGATTTGGTCAAGATTTAAAAGTTTTGCGTGCTTTTTATGATATTATTACGAAAGAAATTAAAACTTCAAAACGGATTCTCCCAAAGCACAAATACTAAATCTCATTTTGATAACTCAGATAATTAAAAATGTAATTCGCAAAGAATAGAAAAACTCTCCCATTTTTATATATTTGTTTTTGGAGATATATATATATTCTCAGGTGTGTGAAATTCAACACTTTTAATATTAAAATATTTTAAGATAATTATTAAAGCAAATTCACACATGTAGTTCTTAGATTTTGATATATTTTGCCTATAAATTGCTATTTGATTTTGCTTTCATTCGTGTACATTATTTAACATGCGAAGGCTTTTAAAATCATGGAAATAAAAAATAAAGGCATAAACATCTTTTGTACATATTGTACATTAGCTGTGAGCTTGGAATTAGCTCTGAAGTGTGTATTTATTTTTTTTATAATTATTAATATAAAGTTTTATGAAATATTGATCTTTCATTCGTTTTCTTCTATAAATTCATTATGACAGTATACTGTTTAATTGTTCTACATTTGTGCAATTTTTATGGTAAGCAGTTTTAGATAAGCTAATTAGCATTTCATAAAAGTTTCAGACTATTCCATGAATATTATATCATGCTATTCATGGAATGAAAACTTCAAACTCATATTTCTCCATGTTGAATTTTTGGCTAAGGCTTTTTTGATAATTAAAGTATGGGTTTGAAATTTTTTATACATGTTCCGAAATGTATGTTTTGTAAAACTGTGCGTGGGATTAGCTCTAAGATGTTTAGTACTTTTCCTAAAAAATTTCAAAATCAAAATTAATGTTTTTTTGAGAATTTTTGGAAGTTTAACTATAAAAAAATTAATAAAAAATTAAAGAGCAGCAGCAGAAAATAATCCATGCACAATTTTATGTAATATATTATAAAGTATATGAAAAAAAATTTGAAAGAAAAGAGACATATTTAAAAAAGCCTTAGGAGTTTAAAAAATGTTTTTAAAAGTTTAAAAAATTTTAATTTTACAAACATTTTGCAACAAATTAAAATTTTTTTGTATGGAATTATTATTAAACATTAACCTTTAAAAAAACAATTAAAACCAAATATCAAATATTAAATATAAAAAAAAACTGTGAAGATGGTACCATATTGTCTTAAATATCTCTTATCCTGAAGGTCATTTAAAAAATGAATAGGGAAGCAACACATCAAAGCTGAAAAATTGAAAATTTGATCAGAAACTTTTTGTACAAAATGGGTCCCGCTTATGTAATTTTTTGTAAATTTTTACCCATTTTTTCCCGTTTCAGTAATAATAATTTCTTTTTCTCTTCTTATTTTAAGCATATTTTTCTTAAAATATACTAAATAAATCTAAAAATCACAAAAAAGGATCCCCATATCTCCATTTTTTTAAAAAAATTAAAATGCTGTCGCAAATAGTTGGAAACCTTAATTTTATGTTCCAATACAAATTTCCCATAAAAAAATCACCTGATTGTACGATTAAGGTCATTAAAATAAGCTTGTAATTTTTTATATAGCTTTCATGTCCCTTGTTAGACAATTTATTACTTTTTTGTGCATAATACTATAAATTTTACCTAAATGTTGATGTGGCTTGGAGAATAATTCTCCTCATGTAAGGCGTGTCCGTTTGCGGAGTAAAAATTATTAACACTTTCATCGCGGCAATGGCGCACCTTTGTCCCGTTCTTTACCTTAAGAATCTGAACAGAACCTTAAGAATCTCCGCAGCGCTCAAATTGAAGAAAAACACAAACTCCTTTGAAAAATAATAATCAATTGCATTCAAAACAATTCTCACTAAAATGATTATTTGTGGAAGACGAGTTATCTTATCCCTCGCGATGTACCTTTGAAGAGATAAAAAATATTCACATTCAAAAAGTATCAAAATTTTAAGAGCATTAAAATACAGTTTTTTTATTAGAGATTTTAGAGGATATGAAAAAAAATTCTTTAATTTAATGGTTTTTATAAATTTTTTGGTTGTTCCCTCTGTATATGTATTTTTTAAAACGTGTCTCTGCTCAAAGCACCACAAAAAGCTAACCAATTAATTTTGTAAAGAAAAATTTAAAAACTTACGATGGAATGTTAGAATGCTGCTTCTACAATAACTGACTTACAAACATGAAATTTGATTGACAATTAAGTTGAATTACGTACAACAAAAATTGGTGTGGTTTTTGGGATAACACATGATTGATGTTCGTAAAATACCTGTGAATACTTATTGAAAATGCCTTGAAAAATGTATAAATTCTAAATTAAGCTATTTTTAAAAAAAGTAAGCATTGCTTTGATTCAAAAATGCATGCCAACTTTTGTTACATATAATAATAGCTATAGTTAGAAAAGATATCAAAGTATTTGGCACAATTAGAAAAAAAACCTTAAGTATTTTAAATGAAGATAAACTAGTGACTTTTTTCTTTCTGAGATAAAATAGTTTAAAGATTTTATTTGCCATTGGGATGTGAATAAAATCGAACATAAAGGTCATAAGTAATTTTTTTTTATATGAGAGCCTTCAAATTTTTTGTTAGATTATAGAAAAATATATAAAAAAATAATTTTTGACTATGAAAATATATTTGATTTTTTGACCGATTTTTGTCAATTAAATGGTATTGCGTCCCCTTAAAGAAGCCATAGATTGATTGTTTTTAAGTCATTTCTTAATGCTTCAGTATATGTAATAAAGTGTTTATTTTTTATTTGCATTTATACATATATATTTATTTAATTTTAAAATGTTTAGTTATTTTAGAAATAAGTAAATTTTGGGATACTATTAAATGTATTTTAATTTTTTAATATCATGTGTGTTCTAATTTTTTAATTTGTATTTTCTCATTTATTCAAAAGAATATATTGAAAGGCTCCAGTAAGCTACGAAAAGCCTTATACTTCTGTTTATTCAAAACAGAATAAACCATTGTTCCTTGTTCAAAATATTTTAGTTATTCTAAAAGCAAAATTTCTATTATTTTACACGTTGTTTTTAGGAGAAATCAGGATACAAACCCGAGATTCGAAACATCGCCACCAATTATGAAGTTCTGGAATGTGTACCCTCTCTCTCTCTATTGTGGTTCCCCTTTAAGCGGTTTTTCAAACTTTGTTTTTTACAGCTTGATCTGAACCAATGTAGACTTAAAACCTCTTTTTTGTTGCGGATTTTTTTTTCAATTCAAGAACCACCGTTTCGAGTGCCTGGAGAAATATCTAAATAATCGTGACTAACGAGTTTATAGCGCGTTTATTTAACAAACTGATAATATAATTGGATTCTGTGAACAAGATTGGGTTATTTGTATTTCATCACTTACTTGAATCTATAAGTCTATATTCTTCTGTGTTCGTATTTTATGTTTCTGTTAATCTATCACTCGTTTTTCACATGCATCCCAGGATAAAACACACGACAAGAACAGCAGCAACTTGAATCTATAACAACTATAATGCTTAACTTCTAAAAGGTTTGGTAAACCAGTACTATCGCAATATCTTCATAATTTTCCCTTTCTCTACAACTGAAAAAATTCTTAAATTTCGAAAAGAAAAGTACAGTTGAAATTAAAAGCAATTTAATCTTTTCCATCTCTAACCACAGCATTTCGAAAATAGATTTTCTTTCAAATTAGGAAAAAATGTAAATTGAGAGAAGCAAAAAATCAAATCTTTATTTTATGTGAAAATTACCCTTGAAAGCGTAGTTTTATTAAATTTGAGAATTATTAAGAATAAAGTTCTTAGCTGTTACGTAAACAAGGGTGTAGCTTGGGGGTTCAAACTTCACCCGTAAACCAACAGATTTTTAATTTCTAGAATAACTATTACGCCTCAGTGCTTTCGTCTACGCATTTTTTTTTCCAGAAATATAGCCCCTCCCATGATAGTAGTTTGTGTACATCTCTCTTTGTGAATATCATTTGATTTCAGAAGGATCCAATTAAATAGTTTAAGAATTATATTCTTGAAAATGTAATCAATATAATAATTGTCAATTCAACCCTGAATTGAATACGTAGGCAGAGAGAGAGAGAGAGAAGAGGATGTATTTTTCGCAATAAAGATGTGACGGGCCCTATTCGCGCACTTTCACTAATCCTCTTGGGAAAATACACTTCTTTAACTGTTGTTTGAGTTTTAAATCCCCTTCTCGCGTACGGTAGAGAGAACGTGATTTTATGCTCATTTGAGTGCTATTTAAGCTCAGGCAAAGTGAGTGTTGGAGTTAGACATTAGGTTACAATTAAAGCGAAATTTACCAAGTGACTTTTGGATGCCTTGGTGAACTTGAAGCTTTAGACTGGAATATCCAGTTGATCAGAGCGAGACCTGGAAAGTGCTGTTTCATAGGATCACAGTTGAGTGCATAATTATTTGTCTTAGGAATTTATAGTAGCCATTTAATTTGATTGCTCTCTTGGTTTGTATCCTTGCTTGATAGTAAATTGATAAACAAATCAACTTAGCTATTTTTATAACAATGTCTGTTCATTTGGAGTCCCAAACTTCATCTGCGGTCACGCGCGTGACAAAGGGAAAATTCAAATGAAATTTATAAATATAGAGGGGACTTTTCTTTAAAGAGAGCCCCGTTAGAGTTTTAATGAATACAATTGGATTATTTATTGAATAAAATATGATAACACAAACCTCAGAGTTATATATAACGGCATCATTATTAATAAATCATTCATAAATTTAAGAACATTTTTAGAGTAAAAAGAACATAATTTATTCTTTATTTAAATGTTTCTCTTATAAAAGTATATTTTGATAAATATTTCATTTTTCTTATATATCCGAATTTGACAGATTTTTTTCAGGTCAAAATGACATCATTAGTTTTAATAGCCGTTCTTCTACTTTTGATGAGTTATCAAGTAAAAGCAGGAACACAGTGTCCGGGCTCAAAGAATATATTTCCTTGCTCCTGCACCAATTTAGACAATGGATTTACACTAGTCGTGTGTCCTAATATACATAATACTTCTCATTTGGAAGAGGTAGGTGATAAATATTTGACTCTTAAAAATGTTTGCAACATCTTAAGGGCCCCGTCCATCGCATATTTTGATTCGTGAATGTAGTGTTATATGCCAATAGGAATTTTAACTTCCTCCTCAGTTCCAGACTAGATGAATGCAATAAAATTTATTCCGAAAGAGCGAAAAATGATACTTTTCCGTTTCACTGGGCTTTATTGGCAACTCACCTATTGGCAACTCACCGTTCACTCACCTAGGCTTTATTGGCAACAAAACACAATATACACATAAAAAAACGTTATTAATTTTTTGTTCTCATTAGTTTTTGATCCATTTTTGATGTATTATGATGAAGACGTAACTGTGTGCGGTAAGAAAAGACCACAACTTGTTTTGAAAATGTGGTGGTAAAAGGTTACCAGTGGAAATATTCCGTTTGCCGTCGGTTGTATCATTTTTGGTGACTTTATTGCCTGCGCCAGTGAAACGAAATACCCCAAAAATAATAAAGGTGTTTCGCTTAAGGAAAAAGTTTCAAATTTTAAAGGAAAAAAGGTAATTTTCAGAGAAATTCTCTCTATCGTTTGCTCGTTCTGAAGCCCTTAATAGTATTCAAGTCCACGAACTAATTTAGTTTGTGGAGGAAAGTTGAATGTGGGCTCAAATCACAGATTGTCGGAACTGTCATAAATCTAATCTCATTAGATTTATGTTCCATTCATAATTTATTTTGTTATGGAAGTACTTTTTCATAAATTTCGTAAATAATTGGCGCATAAAAAATATTTCTGAGGGAATTTCGACAAAGTTGTTCATTTTATGTAAGAATTTATGAAATTTTCGAATATTTTTTGAGCTATTTTTATGTGGTCCCTATCTACCGCCCAAAAACAGATTTCACTGTAAGCAATAACAGAAACAGCCAGCTTTTTACTTTTTGGCTGACTTTGTGGAAGAATGTCTCAGTGCCAAATCAAATCATTTTTTATTTTTCCCCACAAGATATCTCAATATTACCAGAAACCAACACAAGACATGAAAGTAAACAACATCTATCATATCACCTCGTGGAATGTTATGTCACGTCGGCCACTTCTTTGAAAAGATCACGATTTTTTGCCAGATCACGGCAAATCACTTTTTACTTTTCCCCACAAGACATCACAACAATACAAGAAGCAAACACAAGGCATGAAAGTTAACAACATCTATCATATCACTACGTGGAATGTTATGTCATGTCTGCACCGCCGCCATGTCGATTCTTTCAAAAGGGAAAATTCCCATTTTCAAGTACGCTTTAATGCGTGTAGGCGACAAAATGCCGTCCTTATGAGGGTTCCACTAACGCTCGCTCCCTTTTATAGTTCTCTGTGTTTTGGTTCATACTCATATATAAATAAATAAATATATTTTTGATTGGAAAATTATTTTAAGCTACAAATAACTGCAAAATAAATGTGTGGCGGTCTCCACCAAAGGATCGATTTCCTGTTCGGGAACTAATGACTTCCCAGCGTTCATGCAGTTTCGCGTGGGAAAGTATCCAAGACTGGACAATCTAACAGTTATGTTCCAAGGCAAGTCATCATTTGGCTTCTATTTATCCTGCCGAGAGAGAAGTGACTGGAGCAGTTTCCATGTCAATCACTGGCTTCGAAGTCCACCGAACGAGAGGTGACAAGGACCAAAGGCTGAATAATAATCCCGGCTACATCTAAACAGAAGTGATTCTGCGTCACGTGAGGCTTGAAAGGCGTGATGTATTCGATCTTTAAAGAGACACGAAAAGGGAAACCCAGATTCTAGAGAGACATTTTTACTGGCTTCAACACTGCAAGACGCTGCAACACTCTACGATGCCAAAACACACTCCAATGGACTCCTTCTCCGATTGACTTCAATAATCGTTTGGACAGTGACCTATCAAGGCTCCAGATAACGAGCATTTCAGTGTCGTCCTAACGCAGCCTTTCCCTGGGGTAATCCTGTCTTGCCAGCACCTCTACAGTGCTGCACATTAGCAAATGTTATTCTTCTCATTATAGTAGAAGTTTGAATTATTTTATTATTTTTTCAGTATAATAAGGAAATGAATTTTAATAGTGTTTATACAACAAGGAAATGTTATTTCTTTCCATCCTTCCACTTTTCTTTCATGTGAAAAAACTTTTCGGTAAGAATTTTGTGCCCTTTCTTTACTGACGAAATTTATTTTTCGGATTAGGTTACAAGGCCAATGAAAAGCATGATCATAGACAGACTAATGCTTCTGAATACATTTGCCGATAGTGAACAAAGTGATGATTCTATTAATGCTGTTGATCCCAAGACTAAGTTCCCTTTGCATGGTATGTTTCCCAAAAAATGGCTCGCCGAAGTTCGAGTACGAGACTTAGAAATTCAGAACGGAAATGTTAATGGCTATTTCTTGATCGATGACGCTTTGGAAGGACAAAGTGATTTCTTGACTAGCTTAGTGATAAAGAATGCTAATCTCAGGTAAAATCATTCTTGTTGAATGTTGATTATGATAGAATATGTGTGTATTAAATGTAGAAGATACAGTAAATAATTATTTGTTTTAATTTTCTTTTTTGAAATATTAATTAAATTATTAATGAAAATGATAAATTTCAATTATAGAATGGGTTAAAAAACTTTTTTTTCTAGTGCGTTTTTAAATTCAATGGGTTACATAGATAATGCCTGTGAGAGTAAGTGATCATTAAATGTAAATGACTTAATGCAAGAAAAATCTGAATATGTTACAAGAAATTGTAAAAAGAAAAGCATCAAGGAATCAAAGTTTTCACCTAAAAGAACGACTATTAAAAAACGTTTAGTTTATTGCCACCAAGTCTTGCATATTCTTTTCACGATGACTTGAAAACACCACAGAATTTATATATTATAGATTTCTTAGATGTTATATGGATATTAAATTTCATTTATGGGTGGCTTTTCGAAATTACTGTCCCAGGTAACACCGAAGCTAATGGCTCCACTCGTAATGCTTGTCGGTTCCTGCTTCCCTCTGACCCCCTTGTCTACCCTCGGATCCGGCTAGATGTGTGGGAGGAACTGAATAATCAGTAGACATGATTAACTCTAATTATTTTATTGTCACCAAAATATCAAGCAAGCACAATAATCTAATTAAGATAAAGATTTGATAGCAGAGCGTGGAGGTGAGACTCATTAGCCTGGGGATAATAATACGGACCCTCAACTGATTCCACGATAACTTATACGAGCTCAATATAAACTACGTCACGCACTAATACGCTAAATCTCTATTTAAACAAGGATCACGATATCTGTACTTTTATGAAGTTGTGTCCTCCAGTCGAGGCCTTGAATACGATCCTCATCCGGATTTAATCACCGTCGAGTGATACTCTTAGACTTCTTCAATTGATAAACTCCGATTTGCACTTAATAATTTCACGATCCTTCACTCACCAACTATCTCGTAAAACTCGCGAATACAGAATTTATATAATATACTTAATTTACATAATCACACTTTCTTCTCTTGGTGAAAGTTGATTGATAATATTATTGACCCAGAAAAATCCCCAAGGGGTTAGTTATAGACGCGTATAGATCCGTCACAGCCCCCTCCGAGAAGAAAACGTGATTTATCCGAAGGTCTAAACAACCCGATAGAAATTAAGTTAAAAATTTAGCACTTAAAAACGATGAACCTGCATTAAAACTTTAACTCACTAACTTATCAATTTTAATTAAACTAGCACCTACAAAATTCACTACTCTAAAGGGCACTCTACTACTAATCAACTATCTTGCACAGAACATCCCTACAGTGCATCCCATTCGGGCGAGAATCAAGGAAAAAACCTTAAAACAAGGAAGGGGGAAAAAACCTTGATTATGCACTTTACTTAAGTACTAATAAAAAAATTTACATATCATAATTCTTCACACGACATTATTCTTCTAAGATATCATCCACACATCATTTCAACACAGCAAAGGTTTCAGGGAATGCCACCCTGAAAGGAAACTTGATTAATTCGTATTCAAAAATATGACATTCTACCAACATGAACATTATACAATTTCCATATTTATAAATATGGTAAACCTTATGTCCAATATATACATTTTCATATCAATCAACCCTCATCTGGTTTCATTTTTACAAAAACTCCCAACCAATCGCACTGCGCTGTTAGTGTTATTATTAATTATCCTAATTACGCCGCGTCCCGAAACCAGATAATATATACTTATCCACTTTAATAAATACGCACAAAAATATATATTTTTTCAAACATACAATATGTTATAGCAAACAATACAAGTAATTCTCACATATAAAGCCAGGTCTTAATGTGTAGCAAAACAAATGCAAACAAATGTTTTCCACAATTTGGAAAAAAAAATTACATACAAAAGTTCATCTTTCCAACAATAAGAAAAATGCACTCACCGCAGTGACAACTTTTGTGTACTTTATGTTTTAGGAGAAAAAAAAATTGGAAGTTATAGAGACTGCCGATAGAAGTGAAAACTTAGAACTTTTAGTATTAAAATTTGAAATTTCATAATGTTTGAATTAAAATTATCAACATCAATCTAGTTTTCACATCTATTGACACTCCGAGCAACAATTATATGCACATGCTTATATGGTTTTTTATTATTCAAATATATTACGGGCTATACAAGATCATGACAAAATATAAATACAATTCAATTGAAATAACAATTAATATACAATCATATTATTTATGGATAGAATTTGCACTTACTTAAATTTCAATGTACTTGATTTTTAACATTATTTTAATTGTTTGCATCATTGGCATCATTAATTTAAACAATTCTTACTTTTTGTACTTTAAATTATTTCATTTTGTTCTAAAAAAGATACAATAGGCTTATGTTAACTTAAGTAAGAAAGGAAAATGTTTGATTCAAATTTATATACGTATCGCGTAAAAACCACATCGATCGTCGTTTTATATTTTGTACTGAGTTTTCGATCATTGAACATATGTAAATTGTTTCATTTAGAAATTCAATTAGTGGTAGATTTTTATCATCTGCAAAGTTAATATTGAAGCCTCCACTTAAAATCATCGGTACATTATCATATTTTTTGCCAAATCTTTTTTCGAGTATTTCAGAACCTTCTTTTGTATAAATCATCAAATTTTCGAATAAAAATTGTTGTATCTGTCTCACAGATTTTCCACTCGAAATATAAACGGCAACCATTAATATGTATTGCCCATTCTCGGAATCGCAACAAGCAACGCATATTTCACCTATATCAGAATCCACGATAAAAATATGATTGAACAACTAGAAGTCTGTTTTACCACGGTAGTAAGAAAACGTCTAAGCCACTATGAAATACTAATCTGGATTGCGTGATGCATTGCAGAAGTTAAATAGAAAATAAATAATACAAAATTTTCAAACGCCAGAATAAATACGCAGATTTAAAATGATTTTAAATAATATAAAATTTTCAAACGCCAAAATAAATACGAGTATTTAAAATAATTTTCTGTTATTTATTTTTTCTTAAAAATATTAGTATATTTATTTAGTACTATCCTAGCTACTATACTAGCTATCCTACTATTAAATCCTAGCACATGTTCGCATCGTCAGAGCTCGGGTGCCTCCCTCTGCGGCGATTGGTATCCGCCTATATGGCGCCGCACTAAAGAGTGATATCAGCTCCTGGGATGGACTAGGTCTGCAATGGTAAAAATTCCAATCCGCAGTCCCATTGGGTAAAAAAATTTAGTACTCACTATTGTACTACACAAATATTCTTCATTTAAACGATTCAAATAATATAATCAAACAAAAACACTATTTCAACAATGCACAGTATATACACATTGAATTTTTCACTAAATCCATTTAATTTCACTTATAAGATATACACAGCACTATACGTCAGCTGTATAGCTATATATATACTGCTATATGCATGTCGGTGACGCGAACGCACGAGATTTCACCCATCCAAAAAGTGTCTAAGACGCACAGCACACTGCGCGTCCGCCAGTCATGAGCATGTCGGTGACGCGAACCCATAAGATTTTCCCCTACCAAAAAGTGCCCAAAGCGGCTAAAGAAGTTTTCACTTCAAAAATTGAGGCTAGTCTACATGGGAAATACTCTGAACTGTCTGTCAGAGAGAGAGAGAAAAATAAGATAGAATTATACAACCTGGCAATTCTTATATCCATTCTGCATAGGCTCCGTCACCTGCTACCGCTTCCGTACTGGCAGACCTTGTCCTAAGGCTGTTCTCCATCTGCTCCGACCTCCTGGGCTCTGTGTGTGCTTCATAACCGCCGCGAAGATTCTGATATTTGTCATATCTGTGGATAAACTTTCCGATGCTATCTTCAAAAAATATTGCCAGAGTAGGTGTCGTTCTCTTCACTAGATTGAGGCTCAAAATGACGAGATCCGTCGCCAACAGTCCTCGCACGGCTTTATAGTGCGACGATAATCTAACTCACTCCCTCAATCCATCAAAATTGATGCCACCAATTATGTGGGTGGACCCCAAAGTTGCATTGAATCTCTTCATTGACATGAATGCTCTGGCATCTTAAGCCATATTTGGTTCGGGGAAGAGGTGAAAATCCCTAGTCTGTAAGTTGGGACTCACCCACGGATGAGTAAATATATCCCATTTTAATTGCTCCAAACGAACTTACCTCTATTCAAATTCAAAACCATCAGTCATAAAAAATTCACCGTATATTTTGCTTCTTCTGCATTGAAATTTTTGTGTATGATTCTCTTTTGCTTGAAGAAAATGAATAACACTACGCAACTCACATTCGGCGGGAAAATTAATTTTACGCCATGTTTACTTGTTTGAGCTAAACCGTAAATTGACGAAGCTGGCATCGGTAGTATATTAAAAAAAAGCTATATTTAGAAAGATAAGCAGCTTTCACCGCGTATACACACTCTCTGCTACTTGTCTGGCTATTTTCAGGTTGAGATAAAAAAAATCCTTAATACAATTAACTTTATTACTTTTTAATGATTCCTTACTATTTGCAGTGGTCACGTATGTTCCAGTTGTGGTCCGGCTTCCGGAACTATCGCTATGGCCACTAGTGAACTGAGGCGTACACCTAATTTAAAATATGTTGATTTCTCATACAATCAACTGGAAATATTGGATGGAGGAACCTTCCCACCTCAACTAAAAGAACTCAATAAGATCGTTCTGTCCAACAACCAAATCAGTCGTGTACATGACAACGCATTTTCAAATCTCCAGCAGCTGAACCACCTTGATTTATCAAGAAATCGCATAAAAGCACTTAGCAGGAAGATCTTCAAATCCCCTGACTTATCTCTCAATATAATCGATTTAAGGTATGTAATGAAAGGATTGTTTTACTCTTCTACACAATCTTTTTTCATGAAATAAACTCCATAAAACTTATAAGTTCTACATTTTTGACACTTCTTAAGATTGGTTGAAACCCAGAAGAAATCTATGAATTCTCTTTTACGCAATCAATTTCAAATCTACAAAGATCGAAAAAACTATTATAATCCTTATAATTCATCCCTTTTCCTAATTGCAGCTGCTATAATATATTTCTTCTACGATATGCATGTAATCCAATGTGCAACACACTCTTTTTATCATCTTAATCATTTTTTGCATAACATTCTGTTATAGTTTATCATTGCATCTCATACCACCTATTTAATAATTTCTTCAATCAGTCAACTGGAATTTACATTCAGCAGTGATACCAAATCAGTAAGGGAAGTTTAGTCAAGCTCTCCAGTTAGGGACTTAGTGACAAACTTGGAAATGGAAAAATATACCATATGTACCAAAAATATACCCCCATATGTGTCAATTATTTTATATTTTATTATTGTATAGTCTATTATTATATTGTCACGAAGATTTAAATAACCACATGGTTACACTTAACTCGTATTTATTAGAACAGACAACTACCTTCAACTGGAGGGACTCCGCTTATTTATAACGCTAAAAAAATATTAGATAAAAAAAACTGGGCATGCGCGCGCACGCGCTGGCGCCCACTTCATCTAATTTACATAGTAGGAGAAATATCTGAACAGTAAAGAGAGTTCTAGAATCAGCCAGATTCCGAGAAATAATAATTAATATTTTTTAATTAAAACTCCAGTCTTTGGATGAAAACGCACTGGTTCAGTTTCGAATCAGCGATCGACGGATCTTCAGCCAGTACTCTAAAGACCGAGCAACAGTGAATGATTGCACTACTTCCTTTATACGGCAATATATTTTTGCAAAAAGAATACTAAGTTGGTTTCTATAGATCTGCAAGGCTTTGATAAAGAGTAATTAATGAATGCAACTTATAATAAAATTGTTACAAGCTGAAGGCATGGTTTTGCTCCGTTTTGTATTTTTAAATACACTATAGCAATGCCTCTTAACAGGAGCGTAACTACCGCCGTATCAGCCATATCAATGATACGAGACCCTGCAACAGAAACCCTGACATATATAAGTACAAAATTGTAAAATGGTATCATAAGTCCCATTTACAAAGCTCCTATTTCCAAAAAGGGGTGCCAAAGTATTTTGATACAGGACCCCTTCAGGGCTTCGAGTGCCTTTTAATAAGATAAATTACAACTTATTTAGTTAAGTTTTTGGAAAAGTAATTAACACCCCAAAAAAACTTTTACAGATATCAGTTAAAATCAAATTTCGACGACTCTAAAATTTAATTTGGTCTATTCGTAATTTAAGAGAGAAGCCCTGATGAACTCAAATAAAAAAACATTGTTTCTATTTACATTCGGTCACATCCATGATAGAGCTTGAAATACTTCTTTAAGGTAATAAACTATAAAATTGCTACTGTTATTTATGCAAATTCAAAACAATAACATAAATGCTTTTGTGCAATATTTTTTTCAGTTATAATTCAATTCACACTTTACCGGAAGACATATTTCATTTAATGTCTGCTCTTAAAGAAGTGAAATTAAGTCATAACCTTTTGGAGACTCTACCTTCCAATACATGGCTCAAATTACCAACTTTATTAGAGAAAGTGGAATTAAGAGGTAAACACATTTTCCCCCTCAATTCTAACTTATATTCTGAGACTGAAATTATTTGCTATAGATTATAGTTAGATTAATGTGAATTAAAGTGAAAGTCTGGCTTATTTCAGCAATTGTTGTAACAAAAAATTAAGCTGAATTTTATTTCCCCGTAGCCTTATAATTTCATTTGGTGTGTATCTGATGTTCTATTTATAGTAAAAGAAAGTATATTCTTTGGATTTAAACATCTCTGAATGATATTGTTTCGTTGTTGAACTGCTTTAAAATTTAGAGAAAATTAGCAAGCAAGTTCTTTCAAAGTAAATTTAAATTTTAGTCTGGCACACTTTGAGTAATAGTTAATTAAAACGTTTTTTCATTATTGCATAAGGCAAAACTAACACTGAACTTCACCGTACTACATGATCTTTGCATATGTTTTCCTGCTAATAAAAGCATAAAATATATATCAAACTATTGAGTGCTTATTTTGGAGGCTATTGTAATAATTCTGAAAAAAAAAACATGGTAGGGCTTAGTTTACGATCAGATCTCTTTCAGAAGTATGAGGCAGGTATACTCATCAGAGAATTTTTTTGAACCTTTTGAGAATAGGAAATTTTCAGATGACATGTAGGCGATTTGTAACCATACATTTTTCTAGAAAGTAACCAATTGATATTGGAGAAAGGAACGTCATTTATTTAGTACTTTACTTTGATAAAATACTTTAAAAACTAATACTTAAAAATAATTTTCGATATGCCCATGTATTTGAATTTCTGACTAAAATCATGCTGCTAATATTCTACCTTATCTTTATATTTGTATCAATTACATATATCTCGCTTTTTTTTATTTAATTTTTTTCGGCAAAGCATTATAAAAATATCTGGAAACTGAAAGATAATTTCTAACGGATTAATTCATTTTGTTGCTGAAAAAAAATTGTTCTAAAATGTGTATGCAAATTTTTTCTGAAATTTGCTTGCTTCTAAATTTCAATAAAAAAAGAATGTTTCCTTTTTTACATAATTATAATTGCTTGTATTTTTTTCCTAGGAAATTTCCTAGTTTGCAATTGTTCCTTGAACTGGATTAGTCGCCGTCTAAGTAGTAAAATAACAAAGGTAATTGGGCAATGTATTGCCCCAAAACCTGTGGAATTTCAAGACATCAAACCCAATTTGGCTGCTATTAGTAATTGCTCTTAAACCTAAAAAAAGCAATTTATAATAAAGAACAATGAAATTAACTATATTTACCTTTTCATCGAGTATTTCACACTTAACAAGTCATTCTTCTTTACATGTATTTATTTTGTACTTATATCAGTAAAAAATTATTTTAGGAATTATTTTATAGATAAATATTCATTTAATGATTTTTTTTTGTGTTAAATAATTCTGAATTAAAAAAAGAGAATGGAAACAAAAAAGAATTATGACATTTGTTTCTATTTCATTTACCTTAATGTTGTTAATCGTTTCCTCTCCATATGGTTATATTGAAATGAATTCAATTTCTCTTTGATATAATGAGATATTCAAACTAAAATTGGTTTGAATTCATATCACTCTATAGCTCCATGGAAACTATTGATATTCCTCATTATATAACGAAGTCAACACCTGAATTAGTCACTGATGGTTACCTTTCCTACCACAACCATATCAGGACTTTCAATTCCAGTAACTCTCTCACAGCAACTCTCGTTATTTCTCTTAGGGTCTTTGATGGAATCAAACATTCATTCCACGACTTCAGGCCTCAAATGGCTCCAGAATAAATCAAATTCTTCACACATTTATTGCTCCAAAATTCATCACACTTAACTTTATCACAAGCATATGTACTTAACTCATATGTCACAAGCATATATCCATCCCATTGGCGTATTGTGGTAGTTTGGAGAGGGAGTGCCAGCTGAGATGTCGTCTTCATCACTTGACCGTGGTTCAAAATTACAAGGTTCATCGCGAATAGCCCTCATGTCAGTAGCGTAACGTACATCTCCTGCATCGTCGTATGAGGGAGGCAGGATTCTAGGGGGCCCAAAGACTGACCGACGCCAAGTACGCTTGGGGCCCAAAACCCAACTTTGCAGGGGGGCTCTAATGTTCCCCATTACGCTCCTAGCAGAACTATGTTATTCTAATGACATGATTCTAAAAAAATTATTACTGAAACATTCAAACCAAAATTGAGATTCAGGTCTATCTAGTACTATATGTTGGATATTTTTACCGCTTTTATTGTGTAATATATAATAATTTGGGGAATCATAAATAAGGTCTTACTGAAGAAGAGAACAAAAAGATTTTACGAGAGCTCAGTCATCAATCTGTTGAAATAAGCGACGAGGAATTGAATAAAACCGATACAAATTATTCAAAAAAATAGTAAACCTTATTCAATTCAGAAATTTTTGAGGATCAGATAAATATTTTGGAAATCACACAACGAGAAGCTGTTATTTGTTCGAAATATTTGTTACTTCATTTCTAAAAACGTTCATTCCTTACAAAAATTTACAAGACGTGAAGCTTGTGCTTTTTCGTGATAAATTCTCACTTAGACAATATTTACTATCAAATACAAATGCGTAATACAAAAATGAATCATAATTGATGTATGATGTTAAAATAGCTTACGTTTAGTCTGTTTAAAAGTATACTGGTAAGCCTTCTAGTCGTGAGCGTGACTTAAATTAAGGAAGAAATGTTTGTTTTACACCTAGTTAAATCAAATGAGAACATTACTCAGAATATTACAGTTGATAACATTTTTCACAGATCAATTTTTACCTTGTGGGCGAATTATTGAGAGGAGATTAATTGCTGTTGGGGAACTCTAAGAAACACAAGCAATTTATTACTTCTGAATTTCAATCCTCACGTGACAGAAAATCATTGTTTGGATTTCAAAAAGATAAGACACTTGTGCCTAAAAATTAAAAGTGTGGTTCTTTTATTCATTTTGCATCATGACGAAAAAGTTTTACAAGTAGAGGAAAAGAGACCAGAAATTAAACTAAAGTTAAAGTAGATACTATAGATAAACTAGCTGGCACGTACATATCTAAAAAAGGACCACGAAAAAAATCTGTGTGTTTATTTTATAATATATTGGTCTAGCTAAATTAATGCATTTGCTGTTTTTATGCATGTCAATCTGTCGTATATAATGAATACAAGCTTTTCAAAAAGCACGTTTTTTTAAAGGAATTTGCAAAGCATCTTACGAAGAATCGTAGAAATGGGAAGTGAAAAAAGAACATGTTAGTAACAATAAGCAAGAATTTACTAGCAACAAAAGGTAAAACTTCAGATGTCAAAATAACTAAATAAGGAAGGTGTAAAGAACGTGGTCCCCCCTAAGAAAATAAGAAAAAAACTGGATGGGATGCGCATTATACCGGGCATTGCTATACACAAAATATGTAAATATTCTTTATAGATATTGTTTATCGCAGAAAACGTTTTCAGTTATATTGTAATTATGCATGTACATGTAAATTTAAATTGTAACTAAGACATGAATTATTTCATTTGTTATAATATTTTCAAAATCTTATATGGAATCAAGAGACTAGTCTAAAGCATTAAAATGAGAATAAGGGGAGAAAGGTAATGTAAATAAACTAAAGTATGCTTGTTAAAACAATAATTATAATAATTCAATGAATTACACAGAAAACACTTCCGAAGATTTGGAGTACATCTTTACGCACTGAGTCGATTAGACATAGTCAGGTAAAATGTAACTTTTTTCCAACAACGTAGGAAGAGGTTACATTTATCATTTATGAAATTGACAAAACATACAGGAAAAAATAGCAGTGTAAAAAAAATTAGGAAAAAATAATGTTTTTATTACATATTTCATCTTAAAGGCAGAGATGTCTAAGGCACAAAAATTGAATAAGAGACTAATATAATGAAAAAAAACTTTTCATAAATATACATTATAATATTGTGTTACATAGACTTTTGTATTCAGGATAGATTTCAAACAGGATTGGAAATGAGAAGAATTTGCGTTGTTTCAGTGAATACTTTGACTCATTCTTATATTCTTTTAAGTATTCTTTGATCCTAATGTTATGCTTTGGAACAGATTTTTCCAACTGAAATCCTAAATTTCTGACCATATTGTGATCGAATGACTTAGAAAGTGTATGCAATTGCGTTTTACAACTGAACAACACAACCATCACTTACCTATTTAAGACTTCAATATATCTAATTATTTCATTTTTTCTGATTACATCAATCGAAATTAATTTTCCTTCTCCTTTTGCAATCATTTAACTCCATAAATTAATCAAACTATCACCAAGCTAAAATGAAAAGAGGTATATTTTTGAGGAAAATAATTCAGAATGATTTCCAATTTAGGTCTTACCCCAAACATAGCATCGACCATCACTTCCCAAAATACTGAATTTGATTTCCTCATTGTGAATTTTCTGTTATTCTAGAAATCTTGAGACTTTGAAATACACTCACTTCCAAAAGTCAAGTACGGAGAGGTAAATGTTAATTTCCATAAGCCAATAAGAATAAAAGAAACTGGAAAAAAGAAGCATTCAAATATATTTTAGGTAACATCCAATCATGGATTCACGTCGAGAAATATGCAAACCAAGCAGCCGTGTACGAAGCCAGCATTGTGAAGAGTTACAGGAGTTACATATGTAAGTGGTGATGAAAGGTGTTTAGAGCATTCATACGATTTTTGTTTTCATGCCAGAAGTGTTTCTATGACTACCAGAGGCCAATTTGAAGATTCTGTGTGCTGGCGTGCTGTTGGACGCATTGAAGCAGCACAGTCTATCACAGATGTTGTTCGTTTCTTTGGTGTTCACCATTTTCGTTTCACTAATATGGAAACAGTCCCAAAAAAGGCAAACAGTTGTCCAAGGATCTATAGTCAGTAGTCCAAGAGCTACGATCCTAACGAAGATATATTACTACTAGCTAAGTGGAAACGAAGATTGACCTCCACACGTGTGATATCTATAGTTGCAACGGCCAATGGTAATACGATGTATGCCACTATTGTTCGTCGAAAGCTACATTTGAATGTTCTGTAAACCCGGAGACCACGAATTTGGGTTTCTTTATCCGTCCAATCCAGCATGTGAATTAGACTGTATCTGATTGAGGCAACGTTATGTTCCCAGATGAGACCAGATTTGCATTACAACGCGAGGATAAAAGTGTAAGAATCTGGAGGGAACAAGGCATACGCAATCAGCCCGAGAATACCACCGAACATCACTCATTTGGCGGTGGAAGCTCCGAATGAAATACTGCACATGGTCTGGAGAGAGTTTTCATTGTGATATCGCACCGCACATCTACAGGTGGCTGTTCGGTATCGAGATGAAGTCCTAGACCAACTGTGAAAATGTACGCTGCATCGGTTTTTCGTTCCTTTTAATTGGTGATAATGCACATCTCCATAGAGCTGATATCGTTGACGATTTTCTGAAGAATGAAGGGATTACAGGTATGGAGTCTATTAGCTTATTCGTCGGACATTAATCCGATTGAAAAATTTTGGGGTGTCCTTGGCCGTGCTGTGTGAAGACGTTTCCCACCTCTAACTACTCTCAGAGATTTAGTGATATGTTGTGGAAACTAGGAGAGAGAGTACCAACTCAAGTGTCGTCCTCGTCACTTGACCATGGCTCAAAATTACGAGTTCCGTCACCAAAAGCCCTCGAGTAGCTGAATAGTGCGACGTTAATGTTCACTCACTCAAAGATTTAGAAAATGCTCTACAGGAGCAATGCCAATTACTGGACTTCGCAGTTGTTGGTCACCTTGTAACAAGCATGATCCACGCTTTACGTTTTGTATGAAGGTGAGAAGTGCTCACATATATATATATACTCTATTAATATGAGTTTCTGCTATTTGTTTTGCATTTAAACATCATTTTGTTACTGACATAAATATGACGTCATCTTACAATTTAAGAAAATTCAACATTTTGTAATCCCTGTCTGTAATTTTTTGTTTTCTCTTATGAATAAAGATAAAACTACCTAATTGCTTCGTGTCAATCAAAGAAGTACCTGTCCATTTTTTCGTATTTAACCCTCCGTGCTCAACTTTTGGAAGGGAATGTATTCTTTTTTCTAATAGGCTGCATATTGGCAACTAAGCCTTTGCAGACACGGCAAGTCAACAAATATGAGAGCCATTTCATAGTGAAAGAATCTAATGGCGGCTCTCGCAGCCAAATTTTGACGCTCGAATTAGTTTTAATTCAAGCTCTCATCGAATGCTAAATATCACCGCAATTTATTTTTGCTAAGAGTACTAGAGCCAAATGGATGCTCAAGTGATTCATTTACATGCCACATAACCATCTGATATGGGTGAATACAATTCTCGCTTCCTGAAAAACTATCCATTCCAGCCGGATCAAACCCGCAACCTTGGACTTTCGAAGCGGGCACGCTACCTAAAATCCACCTAGCCGACGAGGCTTTGAAGTATGACTTTAGCAGTGGGCTTTTCTGTCTATACGGGCAACCAATATGCTTCATTTCTCGAAGTGTTCTTTGAATTTTTCGAAAACGCAGATTCCGGCTTACTACTTCAGGAAAAGAACAAGTGGAAAATTTATCATGGCTCTTTAAAAGAATTTTTATACTACTCGAATGACGTTTTTCTTAGTCGTCAAATTAAGGATTCTTTTTCTCCCTGTCGAAGCTCGAAACTCGTGTATGGGTGGGGTGGGGACGCTTAAAGAGTGAAGTGTCAGCTGAGGTGTCCTTCTCGTCACTTGATCAATTACCGGATACATTCCCAATAGTCTTAGCATTAATAACGTTTTGAAGGGTGATGTAAATAATAAATCCATCAATTCGAGTTTATTTGCCCCAATTTTCAATATTTTTTGGTAACTTTTGTACCCACCATTGAACTTCTTTTGAAATGTCACTTATAGACCTGCCTTCTTCAAAATTTCGAAAATAACACTTATCGAAACTTAAATATTTCAATTCTGGAAAGCCATATTTCACAACTGAAATGTTATTTTTACTTAGGAATTATGTATTGGTATCTTAAGAGAACAAAACTGTTGTATTTATTCATTATAATTTTAGTGGTAGCAGAATCAAAATCTTCATAATGTGTACTCAAGTTTGTGACTGAGTTTTGGAATAAAAATTTTGTCAACAAGATAGTTATTGGCTCATAATTTTTGTGTGTTTCTTATTTTAATGCATATAATGTGCATATTTTATAGTTCCTATAAAACTTAAATAAATACTTACCAATTTCTCTTAATGTCTCCTAGAAAGAGAGTGAGACATGCAAACTCAATTTTGGGTTATTGTTAATAGTAGAAATGCTTTTAAAAATGGATGGAAATTGTTAAAGCTCATATAAATATATATTTTGAAAAATTATTGATAGAATACTAAAAACTATATACCGTATGCCCACTAATGACCGTTGTCACCCCCAATAACTTATGAACGAGAACAGATATAGCCATAAAAAAGTGGGTCTAGATATATTAAAGTTGCCATACGCCACATACACGCACACAAAAATTGCTTACAGCACCCTTTGGAGGATAAATTTGTAGTTAGCATTCTTATTTCAAAAACAGTTCGAGATACATAGAAAAATTCATTTACAATATTGTTCAGCATCAGCGATTTATTTTTAAAAAATATATCTTGCGTACAAAAGTAATACAAATGAAAAGCATAAAATACACATGCGTCTGAACAAAACAGCACTTTCCGGAAATGAGACTTATCTACCTGCCTTTAGATAGAGCTTTTCAGCAACAATACACATCTGGACACAGGTTTGCATTTCCCGCTGCTCGTTCTTCAATATGCATGTTGGCACAAGCATCCGTAATACGGTTTCGAAGTTCCAACAGTGTTAAAAGATGGGTTACATATACTCTTTGTTTGATGTATCCCCACAGAAAGAAGTCCAACTGATTCGGGTCAAGTGATCAAGCAGGCTATTTAATGCAACTACCATACCCGATGACTTTTTGCTGGAATTTGTCTCGAATGTACTGTGGGACATGTGCTTCGTTGGGCGGTGTGGCACCGTTGTATTGAAACCATACATCTCTGAGGTCGCTCAACGGCAAATTCTCTAAAAAGCGTATGTCCTTCAGTAATGACAAGTATCGGGACCTGGTTAACGTGCCCTCGAAAAATACCAGGTCAATCAGTTTGCTTTTGAATATTCCACACCAGACTAGTGAACTTGAAGTCGAATTTCGACAGCACATCTAGGATTATTCAACGACCAGAAATTGATCTGCTTTTTGTGCATAGTATAACTTGCAAAACATGCTTTATCTGTCCATATGATGTCTGATATCAGGGAGGCTAACGAGTGTGACATTTTCTCTTTTCTTCCGCGTTATGCCGCGTTCCAATCTTGGGAGTTACGAACCAAATAAATATGTGTATTTTACGCCTTTTATTTTTAGCATTACTTTACGAAAGGTGCCTTTTTTACTAAATAGATGATGTTGAACAACTTTGTAATCGAATTTTTCCATGTATCTTATACTGTTTTTGAGATGAGAACGCTAACTCCAAATTCATCCTCCAGGGGGTGCTGTAAACAATTTTTTGTGTAGTGCATGGCAACTTTACTATACCTAGACCTTATTTTGATAACTATAGCTCTTGTTGTTCATAAATTATGGGGGTCGCAACAGACTTCAGTGGACACACTGTATAAACTTCAACACTGCTTTATATTTAAAAGCCTAACTTGAGTAGCATTACGACGCTGTGTTGCATTGCAAATTCCTATTTCAAAATTACAAATTCAATTTTCAAAATTGCAAATTCATGTTTCAAAATTAGAAATTCATGTTTCAAAATTACAAATTCATGTTTCAAAATTACAAATTCATGTTTCAAAATTACAAATTCATTCTTTAAAATTACAAATTCATACTTCAAAAAATCTCGTTTATATTTTATATATACGAGAGTAGATCAAATATAAGAGAGGTTTTTCTAAGCTGTTATTGGAACTGGAAATAACTAATCATAGTTTCTCTGTTACAAAATATATAAACATTTTATCTGCCTTAATGAAAAAAGTCTCGTTTATAATTGATTTAACTTCGTATATTATGTCTGATCCAATTTAAACGCCAATGAAATTAGTTTCCCTGCACAACATCTCCTGTTTAGAAAATGTCGTGTCTTATTTAATAATAGCTAATTAGATCATTTTCATATGATTTTCTTAGGTACCAAGGGAAACAAATGGGATTAAGTTCCGTATTTTTATAAAATGATCCGTGAAAAAAGCACATTTTATTTAGATATAATTTAATTGCGTACTAATTATTCTTAAGTATATTAAAGGAAGTGGGACATTATATCCCATCTTCCTGTTTGGATAGTCATTAAAATGTAATTTTAATTTATAAAATAAGGGGGAAATTAAAAACAAATTGCTACAGTAAAATGTCTAGTGTAATTGAGGAAACGGTTCATACTGACTGATTGCTTGCGCCTGGCTTAAACTTTATTTAGAGAACTAAAATTTCTAATTCAGAAATGAATGTATTTCTTTTGGATCAAATATTATAAAATATTGGAACTCTTGTTTCGTGTCTAACTAACCAAGTCTTACATTCTCTAAATTTATCTCTGCATAGAAATTTTTTGGAAGTTTATTGGGTGATTTATATCTTTCTACTATTGATTTATTTTACCAAACTTAAAAATGTATAGCGTAAACTTGGCAATTATCTCAATGAAAATATATACACTAAAACACTTTCTATTTTTCCGAAATTAAGATATTTCAAACTTTAGAGTATAGTCTTTCTAATTGTATATGCAAAAAATCTCTTACTCTTGTTGCTGTGTTTATAAAGAGACTCTAAAATAAATTTCGCAATCACTCATATTTGACTAAAACTTAAGGTAATATGTGCGCGATTGCCAGAAATATGGTCAGGTTACATTATAAAAAAAAGTTAAGAGAAACTGCCACTTTGTATTTACCTTTTCCAAACGGAAATACATTTGTACACAAATTACATGTTTGGAAAATGATAAGTGGGGGGGATTTAAACCTTTGTTATTCAAAAATTGTATCACAAAAAAATGCCCAGGTGTTTATCTATGAATTAAAAATAACTGAATGCTGAAAATCAGATAAACTATTAAATTAACACAAATTATTACAAACTTAAAGAAAAAACAGCGTTTTATGAGAAATTACTCTTGTATCATAAGCAACATTCATTGTATTAGAAGTAGTGACCTTCTAACTCAACACATTCCTCAAGTAACCAGGATGAGGGGGGCGCGAGCATGTTTAGAAGTCGAAAACAAAAGCTTATTTTAAAAAATATTAATTTACTGAAAGTAAACAAACTACATTCTGACATAATTAAAAAATAAAATACACATTTACAATGATATAATACATTTATAAATATATTAGTACTGCGCAATGTGTTTTATAATTAATTTAACGATAGTAAGTTGAGAACAAGTTTATTAATTACCAGTGACCCTATGGGCTTGTCGCATATAAAATTATTGCAAAAATTAATACTTATCTTAATTGTTTAAATGCGGATTAAAAATTATGTGACTCGTTCCTCCAATGTCACCGTTTAACACGTAGGCGAGTGTTTGTGGTATATTGGGGGGGGGGGGGTAAGGAATTAATAAATAAGCTAGTCCTCTGAAATAAGTAAATCCTTTGCAAACATTGCCAAGTTTACTTTACTGCATTCCAAAGCCTTCGAAATAGTTTTATGGATAGCAGTTCACAGAAAAGATCTATACTTCGGAAAGATCTATACATACGTCCGGGCCAATTAATTCACTGGCTGAGCGAAACATTTTTATACGCCGGTGGCCCTTAAGAGATTAAATTTGTATTGTAGGTTTAGCGTCAAAGTGTATTATTATTGAATTCAATACATTGTTATTGTATGGGGGGAGGAGGGTGCGATGATAAATTTACGATTGAATATTGGGTCACAAATATTGAAAGTTTGAGAAGCATTGTTTTAAGCATTTTAAAGTTTTGTCTGCAGTGTTGTAAACCATGTGTTAAAATCTAGAGTTTTGACTGTTTGCCTAAGAATGCCCTTAATCGTTTAGATGATGATTCAATGAGATGAATTTCTGTCTTGAAGCTGGGGAGTCTTACGTGGTCGTGATGATTGTAAGGGGCACCGAAAGTACTATCCAAGGTACAGAATCCATTTCAAACAAGTATTACTATCACCAGGATACCCTAGACCTAGCAAGAGCAACGATACCCGCACGGGATTATTTCTTCTCATTAAGTGTACGATGATATCTGCAGACAACGGACGCAGAGGTAAAGTATATCATCAATTCACGGAAGGTGTTGAAATAACAACTGTTGGGGTCATTTTTCTAAAGAAAGTCAGTGATTGGATCAAATTCCTGAACTATTTTAGCGAAAAGATTAAATAAACACGTCAGAGAACTCACGCAGCTCTATTTTCGCTTGTGACCACTCCCTTTTAACTCCTCTCATCTCCCCTCCGACAAACGCCCTAACATTATGCAAGGTTCGTTGCAATCATTTTTATTAGTGTTTTCTTATATTTCGAGTACTTTTTGAACACCTAACTACCTAAAAGTGAGTTCCAATGTAGAAAAATCTAACCAAATTTGTATCTGAAAAATATTTTAATGAAACTATCAGGACGTTTTTGGAATAAAAAGCCTTTGTGGACTCGGGGGGCGAAAGGAAAAAAAGAAGCTGTAGTACCCATTGATTAATTAAAATTAGCACGGACACATAAACAGTACTATTATAGAAAAAAAATACGATGCTATGGAAGTAGGTACTAAAAAAATCGTATTTTGAAGAGAATTTCCGAATCCAATCCAGTTGTAAAAATAGTATTAATGGAAAATTTTTATATCACATATTTCGTGAAACACATCAGTCAGTCTGTAACGGAGGAAGAGATAAAAAGCTGTATAGATCGAAATACCTAATAACTACTTTAGTTGTACTGGAGTTTTTGAAGCTGTGCAAAGTATGACATTAAAAAAAAATTTCAAAAGAAAGGAATCGATATTTACCCAATTGTATTTATCGCCTTCAATCAACGTGACCAAGTTAATTTAGATGATTAACAGTCGACCCCACAGGTAGAAATTACAAATGGCTACTAAACTACCAGGACCACGAGACAAAATTCAGCTTTCTTCGAACGTTGAATTCATAAAGATCTTCTGAAGTAGCAATGGAGCTTTTAAAGTACTTTTGGAAGTAGGTTGTCCCCCTCATACACTACAAAGCGACAAATGTCTTGAATTTACAGCTGCTGTCATACAAGAATTAACAAGCCAATGGTCAACGTGCAAAATTATAAATGGTAGATCTGGACATCCATCTAGTACAGGATCCATTGAGTGATCAAATCAAGATGTTGAGTGAGAGAATATTAACGTCGCACTGATTAGCAACACGAGGACTTTGGGCGACGGTCCGCGTAATTTTGAACCATGGTCAAGTGACGCGGACGACACCTGAGCTGGCACCCCCTCTCCTAACTACCACGCCACACCAACGGGAGGACGTTTGAGCTCTCGACAGATTTAACGTGCATCGCTCCCCTACACGGCGGATATTTAGTGGTACTAGGATTGAACCCATGACACGCTAGCCATGATCCGATGCCTAGACCACTCGGCCACCGCGGCCATCAAGATGTTGAAGCTATATTATGTGCTTCGCTAATTGACAATCATACAAAAAATATGGGCTATAAGTTGGTTTTTTCCACTTTACTACTTTGTTCAATTTCAAAAAAAATCCTGTATTCCTCAAACCATTAAACGTTCCCCTTTCAAAGCCTTATGAGGAACAGAACGGAAAACAGGACTTCAATCTACACATATTTCGAAAATGGGTAGTCCTTTCATGGGACATTTGTAAAAGTCGGATGCACGTAACATGTGGGAATTCAGTAAGAGAAGAACGATATGGATCAAAAATCTTATGCTGTTCATGTCAAAAAGAAGAGAGCATTAAAGCTCAAAGGGAAAATGCTGCAAAACATCGGAAAAGATAGCTGAAAAAATTAAAGTTTTTTTTAAGAAGTTTAAAGAGAGAGAGAGATGTGTGTTAGTGAACTCCAGAGAGTTTTGGTGCATGTACCAAAAGTAAACAACATGGAAATAACATCTATTACATGGAAATATCATCGTGGGTATCATATTAAATTTAAAAAATAATTTACACCACATTGATGCCTTAGTTGAAATTATAAAAGAATGGCTACCTAGAAACGCTCTTCAAACAAAAACAACACATTTACTGAAACAGTTCCTCAGATTAATCTAAGTATTCATGATGTGACGGATCTATCCACATCCTTTCTTTAATATAATCCTCTTGGGAAATCTTTGGTCTATCAATTCGAGTTTATTCACGACCAACCCCTTCTGAAGAAGAAACCTTGATTATTCAAATTAGGTCGGCTATATATAGTTTATGCTTTCAAGCTAGAGAGATAGAAAGGGAGGAGATAGGATAGATTGCTACTGATCAGGTATTATACCATTTTATAGCGCATTTCAAATATTTGATAGGTGAAAGAATTTAAGTTGGTCACTAAAGTTTAATTAGTGTTAAGCTAATTGGCATAGTAGATTTTATCCTGAAATAAGAGGGTCGATATTTAAAAGCTTATAATTCGTGCATCTCGTTATTAATCTACTTATTGCTAAGATTGAGAACATCTCTTCTCGTTGAAATTACTTGGATTGTGTTGTTAAATTGTGTGATCAATAAATAAAGTGATTTTTAGAAATGTGGCTAGTCTTCCTTCCCTTCCTCCCACATCTCTAGGCGGGAATGAGAGAACATCTTATTCCTTACAAATTCTTTAAAAATAGGTATAAAATTATCCGTCTTTGGAAGATGTCAAGGATTTATGAAGTGTTCCTGTGAGCAATCCAAATTACAATGTAAAGATTTGTTTGTAAAAAAAAAAAAAAGTAACGTATTTTGTAACTCGAAATTCAAAAAATCAACAACGTGTTTTAATAAATAAATATAATATACATATAATGAATAAACATTTTTAATTATTAATTAATTACATTCATGAAAAAAAATTTAATGTTTTACTAAAAAATGGCTTTATTAAAAAATATCAGGAAAAGTATACATTTTAATTTTGTTAATTAGTTTCGAATAAGTAATTTGTATGTTAGTGACTATTATATTACTTTCAGAGTATTGTATTAAATACTTTTCAGATGCAAAAAGAAAGTATATATTTTTGTACTTTTGATGTTTAATCAAATATGTAATTCAGAATTTATTTCAAAATTCAAAGTTTTTTCAGTTAAAATTCAGTACCGCATTAAATTTAAAAGCAATATTGCAGTAACATTACAAAGCGATGTAGCCTTACAAATTGATATTTAAAACATTGTGAACTCTCTTTGAAACAGTGCTTGATATATTAAACTACGTTTAAATGCGAAAATTATATTAAGACGAAAATATATCATATGCTGAATATTTCACGTGGATTATATAAGTATTTCTTCGTCTTATGTGTAAAATACTTATGATTCATTAACACATTTTCCTTGCATTATTACATAATAAAAAGGGAGTTACCATTTTAAGAAGTCACCTCATTTATCTACGCCAGGAAAAATACTTTGTATATTCTAATCTAAGAATGTAACTATTCTTTCTTTTTGGTTTTTGTTTCATTCAGAAATGATTCCTTAGTTTGAAAATTCAATTTAAATTAATGTTTTCTCGATTGCCTACGTGAAGAGACTCGCAATAATCCATTAGGAAGAACTTTTTAATTAAAACCATAAAGCACACAATCATAAAGTATCATTCATTTATTATATACTTCAGAGAAAATATATATAATAGGATTTAGTTATTTCAAAATCATTCAGTTAATATATCCTTCACTTAATCGAAGTATTCGCGACTTTGTAAACAATGAAACACAAATGCGTTTATTACATTTAGTTTCATTATCTATATGTTGATACTTCGTAAATGCTTGCAGATGTAGCCGGGAAAGGTGAAAATTGCGAACATTACGTTTCCAATAAACGCGAGTAATTTATTTGTAATGACTTTTTGCTCTTTTTATGTAATACACTAAATTCCCCATAAACTTTATAATAGAAATTAATGCTAGCTACATTTCTTATTTTATTATTCAGATTCAAAGAATGTATTCTTCTGAGAAAGAGTTAAGAAAAATATTTCATTAAACCGATTCCAATCATACGAGATTGGTATAGAGTTGCTACTAAAACTCAAAAAATCGATTAAAACAGTCTTTTTTTTTTAAAAAAAAGAATACAGTACTTTTTTTAAGAACATAGTTTTTTGACTATATAAAGATAATTTTTTATTGGATCTCTGCTATCTTCAGCTATAAAAGCAAGGTCTTTCGAATGTGCGGGGGTTCAATTAAATATTTAATATTTAAATCATAGAAAGATGTAAGCTAAAATAAATACAAAATCCTTTTTAAATTGTTGATATTATTGCAACACAACGTTGAAAAAAGCTAATTATTCTGATAGAATTAGGTATTTTTAATAAATTTTTGTCTGCTTTATATTTAATACAATGTGGAATGGATATGGTTTTGATATATTTCTCTCTAATGCAATGGCTTCTCAAAATTTGAAAGTAATATAAAATTGCGAAATAATTGCCTTACATATTAATTTCTTAATTCTTTAGAAAATTAGCAGACTCATTGTCAACCATCTTCCAGTTTAATATATCACACTATTCAACACTCATAAAATCAGATCATAAAATGCAACATTACACACTGTGGTTTAAACCATGGCTTAGAACAATTATTAATACCACCTAACAAAAAAACATAAGTTTGCAACCTTTATGAGATTTTAGCCAAAACTACCTTTTAAAATGCCTCGAACACAGTTTAAAAATACCGTTCGTTTGTAAGCAGAAAATATTTGAACTTAACACATGTTTAGCAATGAAACATTGATAAAACTACTTGTAAACTAGTTTTATTCATCCATTTTCCTTCGTGGAATGTGGACATGTTGGAAAGAGTTTATACAAAATTCCTAAAAACATGCAGTTTTTCCTCGACATAATAAATGAGGCGTTAACGATTCGATTTTCTGTTTCTACTACCCAATCACTTTTCTATTCGCACAATGAGCACATTAGAACAGTTTTCAGTACACAGTTTAAATAATAGACCAACCACCGAAGAAAATATGGATGGTACATGATTTTGTGGTAATTTTATAGTTTCTGTTATACATGAAATGCAAAATTATAGAAAAAACTATTAAAAATAGGGTATTCTTTTATGACTTTTTGAAAGTAAAATTCTGAAAAGATTGTATGATTTGTGAAATGAAATCGATTAGCTAACGGAATCAAGTTTAAAATTTTTTTGCTTAAACTGAATGATGAAAATAAGCTCAAAGTTTTCACATTTTTAGTAGACTTAGCCGTTAATTTAAATTAACTACTTAATTCAAATAGAAATTCATATATATATATATATATCAGCGGACAGCAAGAGAAACAGCTCGACAATTCTTCAGGAGCGAGGAAAATTTATTCTAGAAAAACAGTCCTTGAAATGCAGGATACAACAGCAAAATTCGCAGAATAAATCTCATACGGCCTTCACATCTTTATGGCGCTCAGAAACAACTATCAGTGTCTAAAATACAAGTATGTTAAAAATTGTTCACAAGCACTCGCTCATCCTACTCAACACCCGAAATAATTACTATAATCGCTTGTCGACTCTTTTTTCTTTCTTTTTGGTTTTTGTTTCATTCAGAAATGATTCCTTAGTTTGAAAATTCAATTTAAATTAATGTTTTCTCGATTGCCTACGTGAAGAGACTCGCAATAATCCATTAGGAAGAACTTTTTAATTAAAACCATAAAGCACACAATCATAAAGTATCATTCATTTATTATATACTTCAGAGAAAATATATATAATAGGATTTAGTTATTTCAAAATCATTCAGTTAATATTTAGATCAAAATCCTAATATTCCCCCTAATTTACACACTTACTCTTACACAAAAAAGACACAAATTAAATGATTTATGAGAAATTCCATTACAGACTTGGAAGGTAGAAAACATCGTTAGGAATTGTAATTATCCCAAAAGAGTATAATAATAGTCAGCGGAATCACACTGGAGATGTTTAAAATTTCGAACCCTAATACTGACCCTTGCATGACATCTACTCAGCTTGGGTTGAGAAACATTTTCAAATATATCAGGATTTCACACATAATAGTATAAGATGCTTATTAGTGTCCCTAGGACCATGGCTAAATCTACTTAAGTTTCGTAAGCAATAACATCCAAGACACCCCCTGATAAAAAAAAAGTGGGAAATAAATAAGATGATTTGGTGAAGTATCTATGGAACCATCCACACAATTCATTAATATTCAGATGAAAATATTCCGTACATGGTTCAAAAGGTCATGTACGGAAACTGCGCGATGACATGGAGCCTCACTTTGAAAAAACCGCATTCGACAATGGTAATGTGAGCCGGTCCATCGTTAAGCAATACTTTTTAGTGTCCAATTGAGGTGGTTTAAGGTATGAGTCAACTAAATAGTCTGCTACGATACCCACCTAAACATTAACAGCGAAGCGTTGTTGTTAGCGTGTGGTCTAATCGTAAAGGTTATGCACCTCAAAAGTGTGCTCGCTGTGATTACCTGAAATCCTTCATGAGAAAAGAATGCTTCATAAATAAACAAAAGAAAACTTGGAAAGCGCAGGCATTTGCTTGAAGAAACCATTGTGAAAACTGGACACATCCTGGATAATCTTCCAGTTGTAGTAATGGGACCCTTTGATTCCGATAATGAAAAGAGAAATCCCTAAAAATATATCTAAAAATTTTAAAGGAGTAACTTTTTCAGCTATAATATTAAATTTTTTATTAATCTCTTCGAAAAAATACATTTATAAACAATTTGTCTAAATTAACAGAGATTGCATATAGTCAAAATAAACAAAAAGGAAGTATGCATGCAGAAGTAGTTTTTAAAACTAATTTATATTGCTCTTTTTTGCATGAAAATTTTTCTTTGGTAAATATTTAAGGCTGTCTTCGCCAAATGTAGGAGAGCCTGAACTAAACTCGGAACACATTTTCAGACCGAAAAATGTACATTTTATAATTCATATAGTTGTGTTTATCATATTGTGTTTTTAAATTTAAAAAAGTCCATAAATAGGTAATTTTTCATTTTAAAATGTAAAGGGAAGCTTATGGAGTATTATGGTATAGGAGAAAAAATGCGGGAAGTATTTCATACAAGAAGGAAACAGAGCCGAACTCAGTATGATATGTAACTAATACTGCTCTCTGTAAAATAGTAATGGCAGAATATATAATATATTAATATTGGAACATTTTTCCTACCTGAAAAAATACTCCAAACTCTGATTCTATTCTTAACCATTACAAGCGAAGACAGTCTTAAAAATAAATCTGCGCTTGAGTATTTCATTATATAACATTCTAATAAGTTGAATTAAAATTTAGAAATTGACGTATATTTCAAACAAAATGAATATTCAAATGATGTAATCGAAATGAATTATTAAATTATATATTGCTAAATATCAATTTCGAAAAATTTCAATTTAGATCACTTTAATCAACAGTCAATAAAATTTTGTTGTAATATATAACTGAAAGTTCTTTAAATCAAACATAACAAATTTTCACTACATTAAAATAGTCATTGAATATTCACAAGCAAGTTATGTTTTCTTTAAAGAAAGTAAAAGAAGAGATGTGTAATAAGTCAGGGATCGGCAAATCGTGGCTCATTTCATGGTTGTTTCTCTGACGGTTGAACCTTCTACCTATATGTATTAAAATACATACATTTAAATGCCGCGCGCTCTTTGATACCTTAATAGTTCTGTTTCATTTCCACTTAGGTTCTTCCCACTTGAAAGTTTTCCAACCCTTGGTATAGTGTAAAAACTGAACGTTTTTCAGCAGTGTTTTTTTAGCCGGAAACTCCTAATGTAAAAAATATGTCTTTTTATCCTAACTTTTAGCCGTATAAGTTCTATTACACTTTATATTCAAAAAATAGTTTTAATATGTGTACTGACACACTTAAATATTTTTTTACTATTTATTTTGTTGAAACAAAATTTTTGAATATGAATTTTAGTGAAATATTGTGGTAGTCAATTGAAAATAATAAAAATTATTTATAAGCATATCAGGACAAAAAACCATTCTTTAGTGAACAACTTATTAAATAAAATCAGATATATTTTGAATAAAATATTTCACAAACATCATTTCTTTACGTAAATATTTGTCATGGCATTTGGCTCTTCATTAAGTTATTTGTTAAAACAAATAACAGACATATAAAGAACAATTTGATAAATTTTGATACACTTTAAAATATGAGATGAATAAATCGAAATTTCGATACTTTTTTTGTAACTTACGTATTATTTCGGAATGGACCAGAACGTAATTAAATGTCCTGACAGATGTCATGCACATGCACACATATATGCCCACAGTATAAACTCGATTTTTAAACTTTTTACATCAATAAACTTTTCTATCTTCGAAATGAGATTTCTCCTTAATACTAGAATACGAGATAATTAACCTTGAAGTATCATAATCTCTTTAGGGAAGGTTTCGGATCATAGTGATATTCGTATAGAAAAGTCTAATGTATATATAAATGACGCAAACTTGAGAAAATATTCTGCTGAAATAACTTTAAAAATTCATAAATATGAGGGTGAAAATTTTTCAAGTAAGAGAACGATACTCTTTTTAGTATTATGTATAAGCTTTCCAAGTTAAATACAGCACATCGTATAGCAACAACGAGCAGAAAGTGATCAGGAAATAATACATTTAGAGTCTGGACATTAAGTCAGATTAAAAATAACTGCAGATTTTAAGGAGGGACACACACACAGTAACAGCTAATCGAACAGTAAAAAGTTGACCTTCACGAGAAATTTTAACATTAACATGCCATTTGATAAAATTTAAATAAAAGAATATGTGACACCTAAAAGTTTTAATCCCTTGTTAGTATTTCAGATGGAATAAGGGAAGCATATACATTAAACGCTTCCATTTCTTTTCCATTCCACTAAAGCAATGCATAGAGAGGAAATTATTCTAATGAAACAAAATTGCTTATGCACATACTACAAGAGAGAATATGCAAATGATTAACTATATTGGTGGACAATTATTCATTATCTAGAACTTAACAGCGCATTACAATACAACATATGGTTAGTATATGAAACAGAGGATATTTCAATAATAAGGCATAATTTTGATGCGAATTGTAGTTTCATTGAACAACGTGGACTGAACTGATACTTCCCAGATGGATATTCGAAGATTATGAGCAGATGTCACCGTTAAAGAAAGGATTTGCAATCGGAATAAGAGAACCAAGTGGTCAAATGAAAGGATAGCTCGATGTCAGAATTAGAACGATGCTACCATTTGACGATGTTGACAGTAATGGGTGAGCTGTCATCTTTCACGGGGAGAAAAAGTATTGATCTACAGAGAGGGACGACAGAACTTGAGGACAGAATGATAGTCCGATCGGCACTTTCACAGCCACTGATACATCAACTATTCAATGTGCAATAGGAATATGATTGATTGCAATAATCATCGATAGGTAACTCAGTGTAAGAAGAATAAGGTTACAGAGACCATTGTGTGTGTGTGTGTGTGTGTGTGTGTGTGTGTGTGTGTGTGTGTGTGTGTGTGTGTGTGTGTGTGTGTGTGTGTGTGTGTGTGTGTGTGTGTGTGTGTGTGTGTGTGTGTGTGTGTGCTGTACACCAGGCATGTTTGAAGTGGTGCCGAGGGTATTTGATCTGAATTCGCACGGACTGGAATATAATTGTTTTCATTGATGAGCTCCATTTTAAATTTAGCCGCGATGACCAATGAAGGTGGATCTAGAGAAGTCTTGAACATTGAGGGGAATAATCATTTGACTTTCATCCGCCACACATCCCAGCAACTGGAAACTATAATATGACTAATATTTCATTTGACAGCTGGACCAGTTAGATTGTCATCCGTGACACATTACAGCACAGTGGAATATCAGCAAAATTCTACTCCCCCCCCCCCAAAGTGTTGCCCTTTCTGTCACGAACACTTGGGCTTGCATTTCAATAGAATATTCCCTGATCGCACTCGGTCCACCTTTCGATGTCTTTCTTTTTTTCCAATACTTCCCTGGGTAATGCAATCTCCAGATCTTTCTTCAATGGAACACTTTTCGACCCTTAGAAGCAGACATCTCCGAACGTCCCTAGATAACGCTTATCTCATTTGCCAATAGGAAAATATAGGACACAAGTATTCCTACAGGTATACGCAAATTCAACGAATCAATTCCCAGAAGGATATAACCTTGTGTACGATTGATTTTTTCCCCTTGTATAGCTGCTATTCTGAATAAAACATATAATTTTTATGGTATTGTTCGAGTCTCGTTTTCAAAACGGGTGCCTCACATCTACCAATTTCCCTTCTATTCGGATTCTTTAGAGCGTTGCATTTTAAATTACAGAGTTCTTGCTTTTAATTTCATACCTAAAGAATCAATCTGGATCAGTTGCAATTGTCCACAAAAGTATGTAAGGACTATTTTTTTTTTTGAGGAAAGCAATCAAACGCTTCCTCTTTCATTATAAACATTTACAGATTTTGATTCTTCCTAGAGTGAAATATAGCTAAGTAAACATAATAGTATTTTTCCTGTTTGAAGTACTTACTAGAAATAAAGAAATGGATGGGGGAGAATTTTTGTTGATCATAGCATCTTTCTTTTAAAAAGCTACCAGATTTTTCTTTCCATTTACCCCATTTTGAGGAAAATAGCAATGACATTCCCTGAAAGATTTATTCATTCCGTAAGACTTTATTTTTAAATGAAGGTATTTATCTAACTTTTTAGGGGGTGGAAGGAGGGAGAAAATGTGGTTTTTCGTATCACACACACACAACACACAATATTTAGAAAAGGAATTTTATTTTAAAAAGTATAAGAAAACTTCTAAGTTGAAATCCCGTTATAACATATTACCTTGTAATGAAATTGAATTTCAAAATATATTCATGGTTTCGTTATTAAGGGGAGTTGGAAAGGTAAAATTTTTTTAAAAGGTGAATTTCAGGTTATTGCATTTTTAAATTCTTCAGCTTATTACCTTTCCAAAAATACCTCATTTTTATCTCTAGCTTAATTAGAAGTGCTAAAATTTTGTTTTTAAAGAATCGTCTAAACGCGAGTCACCGATTTAAATGGACAGAAAAAAGGTAAATATTGCACTTCCTCTTGGGTCAGCTTGAAGTTTGACGTCATTTTTTAAAATGTCTTTAGGGCATATTATGAAACGGATGGGATCTCGCCTCCGACGTTTCAAAGCAAAAATGAGGGGGCAAAAATTATTAGATGGCAAAGCATTATGTGACAAAAATAGATTAACAGAAGCAACTATTGATCAATTGCAAACATATTATGGTCTTGCCATTCGAAGAAATTTATCAAATGTAAAGTGTATGAAACAAGCTGTATGGGCAATATTTCTTCACAAAATATCTACGGATAAAAATCCACAGCATAGATTTTGTCCATCAGGTCTTGACACATGGTGTCAGTGTAAGAAGGCTCAATTGGAAAATAAACTTTATCTCCACAAACATAAACTTCCAGTTGCTGTTGTTGAAGCCATTAGGCCTATTTTTAGGGACCTTTCGGATCCAGAATTATTGAAAAAGTGCTTGCATGGAAACACGCAGAATCCGAATGAAAGCATTAATAATGTTATTTGGTCTTGTGTCCCCAAAAAGACATTTGTGCACATAGAAACACTTTCCTATGGTACATATGATGCTATTGCATCCTTTAATAAAGAGAATGCAACAAAGCTGGATATTTTTTAAAAAACTTAACATAGAGCGAGGATATTATGCGACATGCTGCATGGAACATCTCGACAAAGAGAGCAGTACAAGGGTAAGATATGCCAATTTGCAGAAAACTAAGGAGACTAGAAAAGTAAAAAGACTTAAAAGAATGAAACAAGAAGATGAAAATTTAAAAAATGCTGAAAATTTGGAATATGGAGCTGGAATGTTTTGATAAGGTAACTTTATTTATAAAAATGTGTTTTTCTCAAAATGTCACTTTTGAAGGTTCGATGTACCTTTTCTCAGAAAGTATATATCTGATGTCAACAAAACTTACATGATACATTCTTTATATATTCTAGTATATACTGAAATGAGCTTTTGGCAAAATTTTGTATAGATTTTTTTTTATAATTTTTTTTCTGTCGAAAAACACTGTTTTCTCACTGTACATCAAATAAAAAAATTTTTAAGAAAAACTAATCGAAATTTCCAAAATAGCTCATTTCAGTATGATATTAGATGTATGCTTAACGTGCAAAAAAAATTTGGGGATTGTATTTCCAACAGGTTTTTAGAAAAGGTACATTGAAAAAGCCTTTTTTAACATTATCAGTATAGAGCGTTCCGATACCCCTTAATATATCGATGTTCATGCTGCAATAAGAAAAACTACTAAACACACACATTTCAGTTTATTAATTGAGACATTACTTTATATTTCGGTTTATAATTTTATGAAAGTTATTTAAATTTATTTTACTAGAAAATATCATGCCGATCGTAACAACTACAATTTGAAAAACAAAATAATTTTTGGCAATAATTTTATAATTTTGAAAGTGAATATTTTATGAACATCTTCCGAGTTTATCTTTTATTTTTAAAAAAAGAACAAGTGGATATTATTGGACACTTTATTTTTTTATTTCCATACAAACAATTTTCTGTTCCCCGATTTACTTTAAAATATACACTGAAGGGCCACTGAATTGGGGATACCTACCTAGTAACGAGTTGGGCCTCATCTGGCCTTGATAACGGCTACCGCATGACGAGGCAAAGATTCAACAAGTTTCTGGAAACGTTCCATGGAAATGACTTGCCAAATATTGGCTAAAGATGTCCATAATTTAGTAAGGTTCGTTGTTGCTGTGTGATGGCCTTTAAAGCCTTGTTCCACGACATCCCAAAGATGCTGAATAGGATTTAAGTATGGGCTTCTAGGTGGCCAATTTATGACAGAAAAGTCAGAGGAATGCTCATCCAACCAGGCAGTAGCTCCACCAACCAGCCATTAGCCAAGCGGGACTTGTGAGAGGTACAGTTGTCTTGCTGGAAAACTTTATTACCGTGCAGATAGCAGAACAGCATTAACGGATGGAGGTGATCACCCAGCAGCTCTACCTACCAAATTGCATTGACGGAGGTTAGTACACGCACCAAAGATCCTAAACAGTGCCATGAAGAACCACCACAGACCATGGTATAGCCACCATGCCCGTGTTTAGTTCCAACCTGGCATGCCAGATCCATGGCTTCATGAGCCTGAATCCATATTCTCAGCCTCTCGTAGGCATTAAGAAGTCGGAATCGAGACTCATCACTCCATGCTACTCGTTTCCAGTCCTCTGCACTTTAGTCTCTGTGCTCTCTTGTCAAGGCAAAACGTGCAGCCCGATGGCATGCATTGAGCAATGGTACTCTCGTAGGTCGACGGCTCCCGAAACCCATAAGGTGAAGCGTGAGTGTTGCACAGTCCGTTTACTGACTGTGCGACTGACACCGCCATTCAACTGGGTGGTAATTTGAGCTAATGTTTGGCTTCGCTGACTACGTACGATACGTTTGAGCCGTCTCTCACCACGCACTGTCAAAGCTTATTGTCCTTTGCAGTTTACCCGATTACTAGTTTTTTGTCCACCATGCATATATTTTTGGTATACTTTTGACAGTGTCAACCTTGAAAATCCTAGCTGTCTGACGATTTAAGAAATTGAATGGCCCATGTGTCGTACACGTACGATTTGTCCGCGAACGAAGGCGCCTAAATCAGGCATTTTACCTTTACTGGCAATTCCAACAACTAATTCTGAAAGCGTTGAATAGGCCACACAGAACGCACTATATATATAATTACCACAGCGCCCTCACTTGCGCATAAATGATGCTCAGCTCTACACAATGTGAATTGCTCTTGCTATCCCTTATTCAGAGGCACGTCAGTGTAGTAAATTCCATATCAAAAATAGTGGACCAATATCCTTAAACCTTCAATTCTAGAAAATTTCAATAACTTTACAGTTGTATCTTAAATGACTTCTTTATACTCTCATTACTTCATTTACATAATTAACACTATCTGTAAATTTATCAATTGCTTTTCATTAATAATACAAATCATTACGAGAAGACTATCGTGAAGACTGTACAGTGATTCTCTCTTTCTCTCTCTCTCTCTCTCTCTCAAAATCTTTCTTCCACGAACCATTTTACTTTTTGTTGGATCATAACGAAAATGTATCACTTCAGCAATAGAATTCGAAGAGAATAATGGGCATGTCTTTTTAAATATAACAATTTTAAAAGGTATTTTAGGTACCTTTAGATAATAAATGACTCTTAAAATAATATATTAGACAAAAATTCTTATGATTTAAAAATTTCGAATGTCTAAATCATTAATGCATGGAATCGTTATCTTTTTTTTTTATCTAACTTAGTCCTTAGAAAAAAAAGTTAAACATATATTTAACATTTCTATCCCAATTTCCATATATGTGAGCCATTTTTATCACTTCTTTCACTTGCAGTAGCACGCAAATATTCGGAGACGATATTTGAAACAAAAATTTAGAAAAGAATGTGAAGGTTTATAAGATTTGTAGAAGTCTCAATCGATTCGGAGGAAGGGCTTACCAGAATTTGAGAGACTGTTCTAAAAATTCCTTTTCTGTTTCTCTATCTACTGAAGAGAAATTCATTCTTAAGTCCTGTCGAATATTCTTTTTTTTACAGAACATTAGTTTCCACATGAAATGAATGAAATAAAACGTTTATCTGTTTAAATGAAATTTAGAGAGAAGTTCACATGAAACATATTACGGAAATTTCCAAAAACTTATCATACAAAATATTTATATTTTACTCGAGAGATTCAAAAAAAGAAAGAGGAAAGCAAAATGCAATTGAAATAATTTTGTACGGGATTGAAAGTTCCTCAATAAAAGTAAAATACTGATTTCGAAAGGAAAAACCTGGGTTTATATTTCTTTTATTCGAAATCACCAAATATTTTCTATTAAGCAATGTACTTGCATTTTAAATACTTAATTAAAACCACTTATATTTTGACTTTTTGTCATGGGTGCTAAATCTATTTGATGTTGATCTAATGGCATTGAATCTTTCTTAGATATGATGTACCGCATACAAGAGAATAAAAATAAAGCATATTCATTATGATAAGTTTTATGTTTTATTGTTCTTATAGGATTTCCTTTGGTGGATATAATTCCTTTGGTGGATTTCCTTTCCAATTTTATAAAACAAAATTTGTTTTCCAATTGAAATTATAACTTATAAGGAAGTGAGGGGCTTTTTCGTACTTATAATGCGAGCATTAACTTTCATATGAGGAAGAATAACTTGCTTAGGTATAAAATTATTTTAATGAATGGGATATAAACTTAAGTTATAAAATAAAGGTAAAATGGGTCGCGGGATCCGTAGAAATATGACTATTGAAACATAAATTAATTTTATTGAAAGTTTCCAGTTTGGGTTCCTATTATACTTAATTTTGGACTTCTGAGATTTTGTCATACATCTAGTGTTATTAACTTTGATTAAAAGACATTTTCTTGTATGTTAAGTGGCTTTTCGTTTCTCTATAATCCGTTTGCCTTCAGTTTTTTATAAATCAAACTATATCATATAAAATTACTACTGAAGGAACTGTCACTCAGATATATGTGAATATCATTTAAAAACTTTTAATGATACAATTCCTCATAACTTAGCAAATGGATTTCTGTAACATAAGGGAAGCTTTATTGACTTTCAGGACGGTTAAGAATCGACTCATTAATAGAAAGATACAAATCTACATTTCTTTTAGCCTCGAAATTAAGTGCGTAACTTTTTAAGGAATTTACGTCACTAAAAACCTTCAAAATAGAAGCTTTGATCGGTAATTCCTTAAGGATTGAAAAATATTACGAAATATCAAGCTGTAATTGTTGTATGCAGTTCTCAACAGGATTATTTCATTTAAAAATGTTCGTCTCTTTTAAAGCGTCTGTATAGATTTGATTATTTAAAGATCATAAAAAAAAATATCAACTCCCATGAGAAATGAATATTACTAATTTTAATACAAAATAGTGTTAGTAAATAAATGTTAATAAAAGTTTTTGTTAAATCATGTGTATAGATTTTTATTATCTAAATTATTTATCCACAGAAGCTGCATTTTAATAAAAATTAAAAAAAACTTTATAAAAATGTTTTAATCAAAGATTTTTCTCTCTCTCTCTATCATTTCTTCATAAAAATTCCTGAAATATTTTTTGTTTTATGTCAAGATATATAAATATTCCAGTGCACTTAAGTTCTAAAAATTATCTTTCAAATATTCATTCCACAGATTATGTCTTTATATATATTTTTAAACCTTTTATAAGTTTTAAATTTCTTTTGATTTAATCAACTAACTGTAATGACTGCATATAATTTGGTAGGAGAAAATTGTAAATTTATTGTAGTGTACGTATTTGATGTGTGTGTAAATTGACTCATAACTGAAAAAAATTAATGATGGATAAAATAAAAAAGAGTGATAAAAAGAAGAATAAAACTAAGCTTTTAAAGGGTTTTCTAAAGTTTTAATATTTTCTTGTACAAAATGAGCAAATACAAATCTGTTCATGATAGACTTATCAAAATAATATTTCTCGAAATTCAGAAAAAATAATTATGCATTGTTTAAAAGGAAATATTACACAATTTGCTAGTTCATGTAGAAACAGCGTGCAGAATCAATGATTTCAAAACATAAATTTTGAAAGAATCGATTAAAAGTAAATTACTGAGAAACATAAATTATCATTTTAAGAATAGAAAGTGATTGCTTCATCCGTAACTACTACAAAGCATAAGATGTAAAATAAAGAATAATTCCTGAGCTAATCTAAAAACAAAATTTCATTAATTCATAAACTTAATGCTGTCAAATAATAACTGTAATTGTGTACGTAACGAAGCGCGTAATTATGTAGAGTCTGGTGGAAGCACTCGGACAATTTCTCCCAAATATATGGAGTCTATATATATTCCGAATATAATAGAGACTTACAAAAATCAGATTAAAACTTAATGATTCTTTCATTATCCAAGCATATTGAAATTCATTAACTTAATTAAAATAAGCTTCTACTTGAAGAGAGAAGAATAAATTAAATATAGCAACTGCAACAAAATTTAATCTTCATCTAGACTTAACAGCATCGGCATCAGTTAAGCAGAACAAATTTTTCTACGCACGGACTTCAAATACTTTTATTTTTATCTATAATCTAGACGCCTGTCATTTCAATTGCTTTGCCTGTGTGCACATGCTTACATATTTTTTAGGAAAACCTACAAGTTGCAAACCGTTTTAATCCCTTCCTATTAATATACACTTCTAGAAAGTGAACACGGATACACTAAAAGAAGTAGAATTGATAAAATAAAAAAATAAAGCCTTACATAGTAAAGGCATAGTAAAGCCATAGTAAAAATAAGAGAGAACTTCACAAAAATGGAATTATTATATTAATAGTATATATATGTTTTAATAAATGCTTAAATACTTAGTTACCTATAAAATTAGTCTAAAAAACGCATGAATAGATTAATAAAAGAGCAGAAAAATAAGTTATGAGGATATACTAAGAAACAAAAATATAAAATAAAAAGTATATTTTAAACATTTTATCACAGAAAAAAAGTAAAAGTATTAATCTATATTAAAACACTACAAACAGTAACTAACTACATTTATCTCATTCTACATAACCATATACATTTCACCAACATAAGATTTTTTTTTGTTTTGAATGCTATTACAATTTGGATAAAATAATAAAAAGAGCTTCTTCTACAACGCTTTAGAGTAAAAAAATTTCATTTATTAAAAGCCTTAAGATATACACACAAAACACTTTTTAAAAAAATTAAAAACTAAATGATGTTCTAGAATCTAAATATTATAGAAAAAAGAACACACAAAAAAGTACCTTTAGTGTGATAAAAATTATAATAAACAGATACATAATTTGAAATTGAAAAACTCAAGAAAAGTAATAAACTGGTTTTAAACAACATATTTCTTGCTTTAAAGAATCCCTTTTGTCATTTTAATATGCGTAAACTACTTCCGTTTGAAAAACTTTCAGAAAGACATTCCAATTCTTTGCTTTTGGGTCTCTGGGAGTGACCCAAAACCGTCATTAGTAATAAAAAAAAAGAAATATTTAATATGACTTTAATTCAAAATTAAAAAAATAAAACAAGATTGGGCTTTTAAACCAAATTTTATGAATACGTTCGAAGTACTAAGACTTAAAGTCGGTTTAATTTGTATATTTGGCTACGGTTTCTTTGCATCAATGATGAAACTGGTTTTGGAGTTTCTTTATTAACTAAAAACAAACAAACGTATAAACACTATTCCACTTCTATTGCCAACAAATAGTTATTTATAAGAAAATCTACATCTTAATAGGTAATCTGAAGTTTTGTATAACCCATTTTTTTTATTTTGAGGCAGTTAATTGGGATAATTGAGAAAAAGTAATGTTTTAATATGTATTTGAGAGTAATTATGGCTTTCAGTTTTAATAATTATCAGTGTAACAATTTTTCTCCATTTCATTGTAAATGAATTACACTTTTAACATACAAATACTTTTAATTGTCCCTTTCATACAAAGAGGTTGAAGTGATATGGTTCGGGACATTGACCCTTTGAAATGCTGACCGTTGGTAGTTAAGAGACTATCTGAAATATTAATTGCTTTGTTTGTATTGCAGCCCTTTTTTTCCCATGGCTTTATGATTTGCATTACTCGTAACTTTAATTTAACTAAAATAGGTAAATAATTATAAATAATGACATTTTACTTTAATTAGTATTTGTTTGTTTCTAAATTAGAAACATGCATCAAACTGTTTTAAGAAGTCAGTTTTTACTCCCGAAATTCTGCAGTCAGTAATATATTAGTTTTATTATGAAATTATTAAATTCTATAAATTGTAAAGGAAAAGATTTAAAGAAATTCCAATTTTTATTTAAAATTCAGAAGTCTATTTAGAAAACTTAAAAATTTGCTTAAAAAGTAGCTTATTATCATTTGCAGTAAAGACATGAAATAAAAATCCTTTTTAAAGTTCTGAGGACTATATTATTTGAAGAATGGAAAAAGTAACCAAATGATTTATTTTTTTAAATAAAAATATAATCTCGTAATCTGATTAGGTTCAACAATTAGCTATTCATATAATTTAACATTAATTTTTAATCCTTGTCAACTGTAAGAGTTGAATTTCTAAAATAACCAGTGTATAAGTGTAATTTAGTTAGTGCAATTAAATTTAATTGGTAATAGAATTTCAAAACTCTTTCCCTTTGACTCTTTTATACGTGTCTTCTAACCTATATATATATATATATATATCATATAAATCTCTCATTTTTATTTTTTCCCCGAGATGAGACTTCCGAATATGTGTAGATTTATAACTTTGTGGTTGTCGTTGCTGCTGGAACCGAAAGATCATCTCACGAACATGTGGCCAACGACATTTAAGCTCAGATGCAGATATTTGAATTCGGATTTTAGAAAATACCCTTCAGAATTATATAAGATGCTTCACGTTGGATAGAACTTCCCCTTGAATTCTTTACGTGGAGATGGGTAGAATTTAGAAGAGCAAGTAACATCTTAGAGATGTCACTTGTCAAAAATAATTATGAGGTCTACCTTCAATAGCTCTGTTCTAGATAGTAAAGAAAAACAAACAAAATACTCCAGTAATTAGTAAAGCTTTCCAATAAAATTTCCATTCCTTAAGAACACAGTATTTTTATACGATAGTTCTCAAACTGTGTTGAGAGAATGGCTAGGGGTGCTAGAAATACGTTAAAAGGGTACTCGATTAATTTTGAAAATAAAACCTTAAGTACATCCACTACAAAAGTTTTTATTCTTAAAAAATCCACTATAAAATATGGAAAGGAGAAGAAAAATCAGTCTAAAAAAGCTCATTTACATAAAGATGGAGATCAGAATAGGAACTAATTTTCTTGTTACAATTTTACTGCTTAACTTAATATAAAGTCCATTGCAAATATTATATAAGAAGCTGACATCTCTTTATTTATTAATTAGCTTTTCTACTTAATTAAATTTCTATTTTTTACTTTTTCTGTACTTGAACTTAATAAATTCAAGATGTTTACTCATGATAAGTATAACTTTAAAATTCGCTTTTTATAATTGTTAAATATTTCTAATGTAGTTCGAATAATATCTTTATAATTTTACGATCTAACCTTGGCCATTTTGTTTCCTTCGAAGAAAAGGAAGTTATTCAATGCAGCTAGTTTATCTAAAAAAAACCACAGCACATTTTTAAAAAAGTAGCGGATTCCTCAAAATAACGAAAAATTCTCCAGTTATAAAACTTCTGTGATTATTCTCCAATTACAATACGTTTATTCCCTAGGTAACCATTCTATAACACGAGTTCACTCTAATATATAGAGAGAATTGTGCACATCTCCGTATAACATGGTGGTTTTATTACACGGATTCACTCTAACACGGTACGAGAAAAACCCCGTCATACAATGTATCTAAGTAAAACTATTAAAAGCTAACTCTATCTAATTTGAAATTAGAGAAATCCCCGTACAGCAGCAACTCGATAAGCGTGACCAAGAATTTAAGTGCAAAAGATGCTCATTTGACTTTTTTCATTCAAGCTCATACGTACTATAAGATTTTCCTGCAGAATTTTCGCCAATACTTAATTCAAAACTTGACTTTTGTCTCTCTTTTGGGGTACGTAGATAAAAAAAAAATTTTAAATAGTAATTATGCTGTGTTTTTATGAATGAATCTGTATCGCTAAGCTGTGTTTGACAAACGTAAAAAATGTCTCTTAAGAGATAATTAAAGAAAATAAATAATGCTTTATATATATATACATGTTACCGGCAAAGTATGAAATGCCGGCATTCTATACATTGCCGGACGTTCTTAAGCAAAGTATGAAATATGATATTTTTTACATACTTTGCCTAGGTATTGTATAGAACGCCTAAAGCTATTTAGGCAAAGTATGAAATAAGGACATGATAAGGATATTATATGAATGGGGGGGACTTACATTCCTAAAAGTACAAATGTTATTCTGACAAAATAATGAGCCTGCCATTAAAAAAAATCATTGTTAAATTGTGATTTCGTATATACTTGTATTCAAATTCCTTCAGAAGTTCCAAGTCGATAGAAACCAGCCTATTTCCCACTCATTACAAGTTCCAATATATTGGCATTCGGGGAAAACATCAAAGGTTTTACTGCAATACCGTTTTTTAAATAATTGTCTGTTTTTTCTTGCAAGGATCACATAAGTGGATGTGCAAGTTCAATATCATAACGTGTAACATTTTTGTATTGGGTTGAAATTTCTTTCAGAATTCTATCACATCCTCAGAATTCGGAATTTAATTTTACTCTTGGCAAATTAAATTCCTTGAACAAAATCACGTCGTCAGAGCTCAGATACCACCCTCTGGGAAGGAAATTGGGTGTCAAAATTACGAGCGGCAATCGGTATCGCCTGCATGGTACCTCACTTAAAAGGGATACCAGCCCCTTGTTAGTGTACTAGGTCTGAAAGTGGTAAAAATACCAATTTGCAGCCCCATTGGGGGGGGGGGATGAATCCGTGACGCAGTGGCGTAACGGAGAACATTAGTGCCCCCTGCAAAGTCAGGTTTTGGACCCTAAGCCGGATCGTAAATAGGATTTCAAAACCATATATGTGGAATCCGTGGTCGTGGAGTCGTCATCAGATTGAATCTCTCAAAGATAGGAAAGCAGGCAGTCTTCGCGCGCAGGCGCAGCTGATCCAAACCGAAACCAAAACTTTCGGAGAGAGATGAGCGAGCGAGCAGTCTCGACCAGGAGGTCAGAACCAACGCTGCTAAGAAAAGCAACAACCAGATACTGGCCGAGAAGGGACCAGTTAATCTATACTAGAAGTGGTGTGACGCGAAGGTCGCCCATGCTTCACCTGAACTACGTTACCATTGTGAACTGAGAACCATTGTATATGATAAGAGAGAAAGAGACTGAAGTTCGCGAGCAGGCGTTCCCGTCGTTGATACATCATGGAACTCTATCTGTTAGAAATTAGCTACTTTTCTTTAATTAATAATTGTTAAGTTTTGAATAAATTAGTAGAAAGAAAAAAGCTTTAGCCCCTTGTTGTCTCCCACAAATTATGGGGGCTCGGCCGGGATAGGCATTGAAAAAGTTTAGAACGAGTGAACAAAAGAAGCGTCCGTGGACGAGACGCGCCGCCATTTTTTAGAAGCTTTGCTCAACCAGTGCAGAGGTTGAATTTCATTCGAAACGAGGGTGAATATTCCGCCTGTGAACTAGTGAATTAACACCTGCGAAGAGGTGTCATTTAAATTTTTTTTCCGTCTAACGATATAACCTGCGAAGAGTTTGTGTTCATCTGTGTAGAGGTGAATCAGTGTTTTTCATCAATTATTGGATTATTGGATACATCGTTCGTGCGAACAACAAGGGAGCTAGAAAAAAAGGTAGGATCTTTCCATATTTTTTCTAAAATGTATAAAAACGCTCTTAAAGAGGATCTCATTAGAGTTGTAGAGGAGCTAGATGCTACTGTGGAGAGTACGGACACTGTAGCTAAAAAAAGACTAAAATTGAGAAGAGTAGTACATTTGAAAGTGATGCAGATTTCGTTAAAACTTTAATTAAAAAATATGTAGATGAGAGGGTATCTCGAAACGAAAGACAGGCAACTTTAGAAAATCAGAAAATTGAGCTCGCAAAACTACAGTTAGCACAGTTAGAAAAAGAAGTCGAACTTCAGACGACTAAAAATAAAGTATTAAGTTTAAATCCTGCAGCTAAAACCGAAGAGAAACAATTCGAAACAGACATAGAAAATATGATCAAAAACATTAAAACTTTATCTCTTCCTGTTCCTACCAGATCTGAAAACTTTAATCTGTTCTTCCAATCATTAGAACGCGCATTTTTAACCAAGAAAATTAATGACGAATATAAATCTGAAATTTTAATAAATCTTCTGGGCGAAAGAGCTCATAATGTCTTATTGTATATTAAAAAGAAGGAATTAAATGACTATGAGAAACTCAAATCAATAGTACTCAGCGAATTCCAAGTAACCCCTCGCGAGTGTTTAAACTCATTTAAAAATGCTGTAAAATCATCAGGCGAGACATACATCCAATTTGCTGCAAGATTGACGGCAAACTTCCAATATTATTGTTCATTAAGAAAAGTTAATTCCTTTGAATCTCTATGTGATCTTTTAATTTCTGATAAATTATTTGAAACTTTAAATAAGGAAACCGCAACTCATATTGGCATTCGAGAAGCGGAAGATTGGTTCAGGCCTATTGATTTAGCTAAAGAGTGCGATATTTGTATTTCATCTAGAAGCGGATCGCGTAAGGAAACTCCTATTGCTTGTGGATATACCGAAGACCCCTTTAAAAATAGATCACGAAACTATAAACCAAAGAGTAGATATAGCTATCCCCAAAATCTTGAAAGACAAAATAAAAATTGCTACATATGCGGTGATTCATCTCATTACGCAAGAGATTGTCAGAAGCATTTTAAGCCTAAAGAATTTAACAGCCACATCTATAATAGAAAAAACGAGAACAGTTTGAAAGTTAAGAGTGGAAAAACTACAAAAAAGAGATGAGTTCGCGCAACAGCTCCAATACGTAAACATTTTTGTAGAAATCCAGCCCGTAACAGCTTTTATTGATTCAGGTTGCCAGATCCCAGTTTTAAATTCCTCGCTAATTAGTTCGAACAAACCATCTGAAGGGAATATAACATTAACCACATGTTTTGGCGAAACGCGCATCGTAGAGGTTGCACCGATAAACATTTCTCTTATTCAGCACTCTCCCGGTTTAAGTGTTCGAACGGCAATATCACCGACCTTGACCGAAGAATTTATTATACATCCCAGTGTATATACTGAAATAAAGAAAATAAGCCACGCGAAGAGCGATGTTTTGAATGAAATAGAATCCTCTTTAGGTGTTCATTCTATTTTTCTGTTGCAAATGTGATTGAAAATTCTAGTTATGATTTGTCACAGGTTAAAAACTTTAGTATTAGAAATGATTTGATTTCTCTGATTACGAATTATAAACCTAATAAAATTAAGAGTACTAAGTTAAAAATGAGTATTATATTGAAAGATGATATTTCTGTGTGTCGGAGAGCCAGACGTTTATCTTAAACTGAGAAATTACAGGTAAACGATCAAATTGATAAGTGGTTACGACAGGGTATTATAAAAGAAAGTTGTTCTGATTATTGTTCACCTATAGTATTGTGTAAGAAAAAGGATGGTAATTTAAGAATCTGCATTGATTATCCCAAAATTAATTCTAAAACTGACAAAGATCGGTATCCTTTACCCTTAATAGAAGAAGTTCTAGATCAGTTGCAGTCGGGAAATTTCTTCTCAACTATTGACTTAAAAAACGGATTCTTTCACGTTGAAATGGAAGAAAGCAGTAAAACATTTACTTCATTCGTCACACATAATGGGCAATATGAATTTAATAAAGTTCCATTTGGTCTTTGTAATAGTCCGAGTGTTTTTCAAAGATTTATCAATCACGTTTTCAGAGACCTTCTTAAAGAGAGAGTTGTCATAATCTATATGGATGATATTATTATCCCTTCTTCGGATGAACTTGACGGGTTAAACCGTTTAACCAGGGTGTTAAAAACGGCATCTGAATATGGATTAGAATTAAATTTTAAAAAATGTAACTTCCTCAAGTCAAAGATTGAATTCTTGGGACACATAATTGAAAAGGGTACAATTAAACCTTCTTTGGACAAAACCAAAGCAGTTCAGAATTTTCCAGAACCTAAAAACGTGAAACAGGTTCAAAGCTTCCTTGGACTGTCAGGTTACTTTCGGAAGTTTATCCAAAATTATTCCATAATAGCCAAACCTCTTAGTGACTTACTACGAGATAATGCTGTGTTTCATTTCGGACCTGAACAGCAATCAGCATTTCAAACTTTACGACAAAAACTTTCTGAAAATCCGGTGCTTCATATTTTCAAACAAGGTGCAAAACTTGAATTGCATACTGATGCCAGTAAATTTGGTTATGGTGCGATTCTGTTACAACAATCAGACGATAGTAAATTTCACCCCACGCGTACACTATTTTAGAAAGAAAACCATTCCCCCCAAGAGGAAAAATATTCAAGTTATGAACTTGAAGTTTTGGCTATAATCGAATCTCTTAAGAAATTTAGGAACTATCTCGTTGGCAACAAATTTAAAATTGTATCTGATTGTTCGGCATTCCAAAAACCTATGAGTAAAAAACAATTAACTCCTAAAATTGCTAGATGGGTCTTATTTTTAGAAGACTTCAATTATGAAATTATTCATCGTTCAGGCGAACAAATGGGACATCTAGATTGTTTAAGCCGTTATCCTGTAATGACCATAACATATGATGAAATAACCACTAAACTTGCAAATTGTCAGCGAAATGATGAGTACATTAATTCATTAAAAACCCTTTTAGAAAATAAGCAAATTAATGATTTTGTTGTTAAAAAGGATGTCCCATATAAAATTGAAGATGATAATGATGTTTTAGTAGTACCTCAACAGATGCAAACAGAAATTGTTAAAAATATTCATTCTAAAGGACATCTTGGTATCAATAAAACAGAAAGCATAGTAAAACAAAGTTTTTATTTTCCTAATGTTAGAAAATGTGTTGAAAATGTTATTAATAATTGTATTGAATGCATTGTATTGAATAATTGTAAACAAAAAACGAGGGAAAGGTGAAGGGTTATTAAATACTATTCCTAAGGAGAATATCCCTCTTATAGTACTTACCATATTGACTTTTTAGGTCCTTTGCCATCTACAAATAAAAACTATAACCACATTCTGTCAATAATAGATGCATTCACTAAATTCGTATGGTTAAATCCCGTAAAGTTCACTTCTTCCCGTGATGCTTTAGAGAAACTTAAACAACATTTGGTAATCCTCGCCGTATCATAACAGATAAAGGTACTGCATTTACTTCAAAAGAATTTCGAGAATACTGTGAGAATGAGAACATCCAACATCTAAGCATAACAACTGGAATACCCCGAGGAAACTGACAGATTGAACGGATTCATAGTTCTCTGATCCCAATTTTGTCCAAACTATCCATTGATGACGCATCGAAATGGTACAAGTTCGTTCCAGCCGTACAGAGAACACTCAATTCAACAATTTCAAGAAGCACTCAGATGTCACCGTTTCAACTTTTAACCGGAGTAAAGATGAGGACCAAACAAGATCTTGAAATTCTAAAACTATTGGAAGAGGAAACCGTGGAGATATTCAACGAAAATCATGAAAAAATTCGAGAGGAAGCCAAGCGAAGCATTCTGAAAATGCAAGAGGAAAACTGTCGAAATTTTAATAAGAAACGGAAAAAGGCGTACCAGTATGAGATCGGAGATATCGTCGCCATCCAACGGACACAGTTTGGAACTGGCTTGAAGCTGAGGCCTAAGTTCTTTGGTCCCTATGAAGTCGTAAAAGTAAAACCTAAGGACCGATATGATGTCAGAAAGATTGGACTGCATGAAGGACCCAATACTACATCCACAGCAGCAGACCACATGAAGATGTGGGGAGAAACTATCTAATTCAACAAAATTATGCTATGTTAAATCTTTGTGTATTTGTTGTACAGTCCTTGTTTGTTCCGTGTTTTTTTTTGTATGTTTCAGATTCTCCTCTGGTCTCCATGAAAAGAATCAAGAACTGCTGCGGACAGCGTACGGTCAGGCTGGCCGTTGTGGAATCCGTGGTCGTGGAGTCGTCATCAGATTGAATCTCTCAAAGATAGAAAAGCAGGCAGTCTTCGCGCGCAGGCGCAGCTGATCCAAACCGAAACCAAAACTTTCGGAGAGAGATGAGGGAGCGAGCGGTCTCGACGAGGAGGTCAGAACCAACGCTACTAAGAAAAGCAACAACCAGATACTGACCGAGAAGGGACCAGTTAATCTATACTAGAAGTGGTGTGACGCGAAGGTCGCCCATGCTTCACCTGAACTACGTGTGTTACCATTGTGAACTGAGAACCATTGTGTATGATAAGAGAGAAAGAGACTGAAGTTCGCGAGCAGGCGTTCCCGTCGTCGATACATCATGGAACTCTATCTGTTAGAAATTAGCTACTTTACTTTAATTAATAATTGTTAAGTTTTGAATAAATTAGTAGAAAGAAAAAAGCTTTAGCCCCTTGTTGTCTCCCACATATATATTTGGTGTCAGTCAGACTTTGGGCCCCCTAGAACCCTGGGTCCCCGCGGTGCGGGGGTGTACTTTACGCCATTGCCGTGAAGTAATACTGTATAGCAGTTCTTCCCAATATTTTTATCTTCCGAACCGGTCAATGTTTCATAATTTTACGCTGGTCCGCTGAGGGTGGGACGTTGATTATTTATATTTTAAATTGTTTTGATTTTATAATTGGCAGTAGAACGTCGTTTATCCGAATCAATTGGGACCGGACACCGTTCGGATAACCGAAAACCGAATGCGATCCATGCAGTATATGAAACTGGACACTATACGAATATTGAAACTCATCACATGCGGGAAACGTGCTGGAAGAAAAAGCAAAATAGGTGCAAAATGTCCCGTGAGTGAGTGAATATTAAAGTCGCATTGTTCAACTACACGAGGGCTTTTGGCGACGGACCTCGTAATTTTAAACTATGGTGAAGTGAAGAGGACGAAACCTGAGCTGGCACCCCCTCTCCTAACTACCACACCAACGGGAGGATTTTTGAGCTCTCGTTATAATTAACGTGCATCGCACCCCTACACGGTGGGTCTTCAGTGATACTGGGCTCGAACTCATGACACGTCAGTCATGAGTCCGATACTTTGGCTACTGTGGCCGTGCAGAATGTCGCAATTTTACCTTTATTGTGGAAAATAATCCTTTATTGTTCGCTGTACCATTGTACACCTTCGTTTTTTCAGAGCAAGGTCTCTGACCATGGTTGGGGACCACTGTTTTATGGTACTGATGCCTTCTTTAAACAGGTTAAAAGAGTTTACTTTTATTTTCCGCAAACATGACATCCCACAACTATTCAGCAACCAATAGTCCCTGGGTTTCTTCTTAATAGTCATTTTAGCATTTTTTATATCAGTTATTACTTTCTATTAAGTAATTTCAGTTAAGAAAAAAAAAATTCATACTTTGCCGGTTTCTCATTCGGCATTCTATATAATGCCTAGGCAATGTGTGAAATAGGAATCATTTCATACATTGCCGGCTAGAATTAGGCATTCTATACAATGCCTAGGCATTCTATACAATGCCGGATTTCATACTTTGCCGGTAACATGTATACTATTATTAAATCTTCTAAAAGGTTGCTTCTGAATAATTCGTTTTTAAAAAGAAATTTGTACATAGTTCTTAAAAACCCTGAGTTTATAAATATTACTCTTATCATGATGCACAAATAGATAAATAAGACATTTTGTTGGAAAAATTTTTCTTGTTGTAAGTACTCATTAATACAACTATCGATAAAGCAAGCGAAAAATTATTACATTAAAACGGGATGTTAAAACATTAAACGGGATTCGTGTTCAAAAATCAATTAAAAAATTTCAAAAATAGAAATAAATTTGCAAATATAATTTAAATAAAGAAGTGAACCTTTCCAAAACAGTTTCTGTGCAATTTTATAATATTATTTCTTGATTACGTTATTACCGTTATAAATGTAGTATTCTTAAAAATCCGCAGAATTAGAGCCATGCGTAGGATAATGCTAAGGTACCTACTCGATAAAATTTTTGAGATGAAAGACAAATTTCAAAAGGAAATGTTTTATATTACAGAATTCATCTAATTATCCAATTTTTACTAATGCTTGTATTTTCAACATTTTCTGCGTTACGAAATGCATTCATGACTTATTTAAAATTTCAGTAATTATCCTTTATATATAAAGAAATGACTGTACCTTGATTTCTTCTTCAGTTTGTTCTTACTTCAATAAAATATTTTAAGCATTTAAAAAGAATTTCACCAATTTGAATAATAACAACAACGATATTAATTGCGCAAAATGTAGGAATTATTTTTTAAAGAGAGTATGAGGTGGAATTAATATATTTTTATCCAAAGCTAAACTCTGAAGGTTTGATGGTTAGCTGTATATATATATATATATTCTTTAAAAAAAGAAAAAGAAAAGAAAACTTAGGCGGGTGTTTGAATTAGGTATAATTATCAATGATAAAATTAATTCTAGAGAAAATGGTCTTTGGTTAACTCATTGTCCACAGGTTAAACAACTAACTCTTCTGATTATTTTAATAAGAATTTATTACACATAAACCGTTTACATTTGCCTGAGATTCCATTAGACGGCATAGTAACCATGAGTAAAACAAACAGCAGTCTCAGCTGAGTTCAAAGCCATCCCACTCAGTATCAATCTTTTTTAACAAATATATATATATATATATATATATATATATACTAGCTGCATTGCCTGGCGTTGCACGGGCTTTTACCGAGGGTATAACTTAATCCCTATGTTGATTTCCTCCTTTCTTTCTGATGCCAGATTTTGTGTGTGGATGTGACGCGTACGATGTGAGTGCATGGCCCGTGAGTGCGTGTCATGGCTTTCTCGTTTAACATTTTCAAATTACGAAATTTCACTACTATTTTAAATTTTGAAGTAAAATTATGGATTTTTTTAAATGTTCGACACCGATATTGATTCATTTTAGAAAAAAATCATAAAATATGCAAAATGTCATTATTTTGTTTAAAAAAAAGTTTTTTTTAAATACTTAAAAAAAAAGTTTTGGGCATTTCATTTTTTAAATTACTGATTCTAAATGATTAATCAACTTTTTAAAAATCATATTCATTTAAATGCATCGATATTTATTCATTTTAGAAGGAATCATAAAATAGGCAAAGTATTATTGTTTTGAAGGGGAAAAATTCGAATCGTGACGAAATAAATGATGTTTGGTATTTTTAAATTTATTAAATCACTGATTTCAAAAGAGAAAAGTGTGAACTTTTTTAGTTTAGATGGTTTACTTATCATAATTATAAGAAATCCATACATAACGATTGAAAAATTTCGTTTAATGATTTACAGAAAACAATACTACTTTATTTTAAAAAAAATATTTATTTAAAGCAATACATTTAAATGTATTGCAAATAAACTTATTTAAAATAATGATAACGGAGTAAAAACGCGATTAAATTTTTCACAAATATAATTAATGCAAAAATTCTTACCGTTACCTATTGAAACGACTATTTATTTCTTTATTGCGTTGTTTTTGAGTGTTTGATTTAAAAAAAAGTTACACCATAAAGGAAAAAAGCCTTTATTTACACATTTACAGTATAAAATTCAAAAAGAAGATAATACTATGTGATAAAAATATATTTTAGAATATTTCCTTATATTTTTTATGATATATTTTTCTTATATTCCACTGTTCTTCAATAAATCAATCTTTAAGAATAAAAAAAACTATCAGTTGTGATGCGTTATATGAATGAGCGTCCCGCCGCAAATAGCAATATTATGAAGGAATTCCCCATTTTCTGCATCAGTGAAAGACTCAAAGCTATCTCAATCTTTCCCGTCTTCCAAACGGAAAGCTATCGCAAAGTGAATGACCTCGACCCAATTGAGAATTTTTTTTAAGTTTTCATTTTTTTTTTAGGGCTTAACTTTTACGTTAAAGTTTTGAAATTTCACACATTAATTGAAAAATCAAAGTACTTTTAAATAAAAAATGTACAAAAAAAATTGTTTAAATTACTTCTCGCAAAAACGGTATTTTACGAAAATCACAAAAAAAATTTAAAATCCGTAATTTTTAAGCAAGTTTTTCAATCTTCACACAGACTTTGGACAATATTATTCTACAAACGAAAAAAAAGTTTCGTATGATGATTTTAATAAATGATGAAGTTATTTAATGTTGAGTAAAACTTTTGAGTATTTTTTAAAAAATCACATAGAAAAAAAAATTTCAGTATTTTATTTTTTAAATGACTTATTCAAAAATAAAAACGCATGACAAACACAAAAGATCGTTTTCATAACACGAAAATAAATTCATATGCAACGATTTAGAAAAAGATTTTCATAAAAACGCATCGGTCTTAACTCGATTTTAAAAAAATCATAAAAAAAAGAAAATATTATTATTTTGCCAAAAATATTATACTGTATCGTGATGAAAGAAATAATCTTTCTGATTCTGTAATTATTTTTTGTCTGATTTAAAAAACAAAAATCGGATGGCTGTTTAAATAACGTCGAGAATACCGAAAAATTTCACCCTCTGTTCATTCACGTCGGTAGGCGGGAAAAGTAACGCGCAGGGTTAAGACAATTATGCGTTTTAAGGTTTTTAATTAATATCTTTTAAACTAATTACAATATCGGAATGAAAAATAGTTTATGTCCTTTTCTACGACCTACTGAATATACGCACAAAATTTCATAAGAATCGGCCACACCGTTTTGAAGTAGTTTGGTTACAAACACTGTGACACGAGAATTTTATATATATATATATTATATATATATATATATATATATATATATATATATATATATATATTAAGGTGACACATGGTACGATTTATGCAAAAAATTTTAATTTAAGGATTTTGCCTCCTATGTAAAAGATTTTGTGCTCAAAATTTCATGAAAAGCTCGACATTTTTTTTTTAATCTTTTAAGGAAAAAACTTTAAATTTTTGAAGTGATTTTAAATTGCCACTTCTCCTACAAAAATTTACATATAAGTACGAAATTTGATTAACAAGTACGTCAAATTATGTGTAACAAAAATTTGTATGGGTTTTGCGATAACATGATTGGTATTCGTACAATACTTCTTTTTATGAATGCTTATTGAAAATTCCTTTAAAAAAATGTATAAATTCTGAGTTCAGTCATTTTTTAAAAAAATAAGTATTGCTTTGATTCAGAAATGCATACTAACTTTTGTTACATGTACTATTAGCAATAGGTAAAAAAAAATTCAAAGCATTAGGCACAATAGAAAAAAAAAGTCTTAGCATTTTAAATGAAGACAAACTCGTCATTTTATCTTTCCGAGATAAGTAAGTTTAAAGTTTTGACTTGCCATTGGGATGTGAATAAAAACGAACGTAAAAGCTATAATAATTCTGAGTTTTTTAAGTTAAGAGCTTTCACGTTTTGTGAGTTTGTAGAAAATTATGTAAAAAATAATTTAGGCTAAAAAAAATATTTTTGATTTTTTGACCGATTTTTGTTAATTGGATCGTACTGTGTCGCCTTAAAATCTATTGTCTGTTTGTCTTGCAATTTCGACTTTTTTCAGTTTTGATTATTGATTATTCATCTCTCTTTAGTAGAGAATTTTGACTATATATATATATATATACATATTATTATTATTATTATTATTATTATTATTATTATTATTACTGATAAATTCCTTAAAAATACAATTTAAATCCTATAACATTTTAAATGGTTTCCCTTTTCTCCAATGAATTAACATCTTTAGATTATCACTTAAAATAAACTAACACACAATACCCTTTTAACGGATTTATATCAAATTTCAGCTCAAAACACGAAAGTTTAGTTTAGTGTTAACCGTATTCTTTCTTGAAATATAGATACCTCACATTGTTGCAGTAAAAATTATTCTATGTAATTGTTTGAAAACTTAGATAATTAAAATAACTACTCATCTAATCTAATGAGAATGTCATAATCATTCAAAGCTATGTTTTATTAAAAATCTTTAATTTTCGTATCTGAAACCTTCATTTACAAATATTTACTGATTTCTCAGAAAGAAACAAAAAGTAAGGAAAATAGTGGAAACAAATCAATTAAGACCTCTGAGTCAATTTTTTCAATCAATATGCTTAAGATAACACCCTGTTAATTAATAGAGAACTGCAAAATAATACCTTAAGTACGTAATGAGAAAATTCAGCGTCAGAGGTCGTTATATCCAAAGTAGTCCATCGTTTGTTACGATTTCAAGTTCACATTTCTACAGAATATAAAACACAATAAGAATGTTTTGCAAAACTGTTTAAGAAGTTAGTGATTGCAAAATAAATGCGTTAGATAATAACATAATTCTTATTGAGTTCAGCATTTTCCGATATCAAACTGCAGCATCCAACGAACTGTTTCCTGAGAAAAAGGAAGAACAAAAAGGTATAATGAATTGATTTAATATGTATGTTATAGATGATCCTTTAACCTGTGATCTATTTAATGGAGAACTTTGTTTCACACGTGAGTCTAAAATCACGTGGAAACGAGTCACGTGATTCAGAAAAAATAAAAGGGGAGAGAAAACATGAAAGAAAAAGAAAAACAAATAATCCGCATAGATGTTTGGATCTCTAAAGTTATGTAGGACAGGAAACTTGGCTGTCGGCAAACAATTCTCGGTGAGGGAAGAAAGAGGAAAACTTTCCCTTTTTATATATTATTTTTTGTCAAACGCATTAAATCGAGATCTAAAGATAAAGTTTGTGGTTCAGACATCGGATGTTAAACTCGTGTTTGGTTTAGTTAGAAAGCAACACGAGCTAAGAAAAGGAAAAAGTGTGTTTTTGTAATGTTATTTGCTTTTCCTTGCTGTCAGTCTCATACGGTATTAATCACTCTTCACAGCAGGATTACACATCGTTCTGATGTAGTGAACTGTAAACTCAAAAATAAGAAATTTTGATCTGTTCTTCCACACACCTCACAGCTTAGGAATTGCTTCACAAAAATCCCATTTATTCAAATGATTATTGCAATCGATTGTTTATCAGAGATTTCCTAGGTAAATGTTGCAATCATGGAAATCCTTGGTATATCTATGTACACTTTCAACAAGTGCATTACATTTAGTTCCATATATATAAGTAATCATCTTAACTAGCATGTATATTCATTTGCATATTTTTAAACAATAGTTAACTTTTATTGATTATTTCAAATAGTTAACAATTTTATGCTAAACTTTCGACGTAATATTTTCTTTCAAACCAAGTTTCTAAAATCAATTATACGTTATAAGTGCAAAAAAATTTCAATAATAGTATTTGTTTTAGTTAACTTAAAGTATATAGTATACTTACATAAACTAATTATTATTTTATATTATAGGTTAGCCATTTTGTAGGTTATTCGCTTAAACATTTGCATTTTTAAAGTACTTGCTTGAGGGTTGTTTCTTTTAAACAATTTTCTCTTGGAAAAGTGTCTGGACTTTCGCTCGATATTTTTTCCCTTATTTTCTCATGCTTATGATTTTCTTATACTCTTCTTTTGTCTTTATACTCTAAATGTGTTTCCTTTTGTGATTTATCAATTAGCTATGAGATAATAAAAAGACTCGTTTGAATAGATCTTGAAAAAATATTCATTAAAAAAATGTTGCGATTATCTTTATTTTAATATTAAAATTTGTTGGGGACATTTCTCTGTCAGAAACTTTTTTTAAAAATAACTGTTTTGTAAAAATTCTGTATAAATCTTTTTCACCTAGAGTATGATCAGTAAGAACTGATTAGACTTTGGACGATAAAGATTTAATGTTTGGAAGTTTCAAGGTATAATTATATTCCGGATGATATTCAAATATGTTTACTCTATAACTATATTTTCAAAATATATAATGAAATAAAAAAATATTTCATTAACTTAAAATACAAAACATAAGCTGTTGGTTTGAAGAATTATTTTTGAAAAATAAATGTTCTTTTAATTTTAAAGAAATTGTATGCATCAGTTCAAAAACACGCGTGAAAAACAATAAACAATTTTACTTTTTAATAGGAAAGAAAATAATACACATCTGTGTATCTTCTATAATATATTATATTACGCGCTGCACTTATATATATATATATATATATATATATATATATATATATATATATATATTCAAAATTTCTCTACAAGAGAGAGATGAATTACATGATTAATACTTAAAGGAATATCAATTGCCAGATAACAAGACAACAGAATTTAGAAGGAGATATGAAAGATTGAAATAACACAGTAAAATATAAAAGAATGGATGCTTCAGTATTATCAACATTGCTGACTTAGGACAGCTAGTATACATAAAATTTTCTTTAAAAAAATCCTTCTGTATAAAAGTGGGGTTGAACATGTTTTTTGGCCAGCCAACCTTCCCCCTTTTTTGTTAATAATACCAAGCAAATACAAATTGGAAATAATGGATAGGAAATCTAAATCCATTATAAGGAAAAGGTAACTTACCCAAAAATTGCATACTGAAATGCAGAGCCCGCGCTAAATCTGAGTACAATAAACAAGTTATTGCCAGATTCTGGACCCAAATACAATTTCAAAACATAGCAATGGCTGAAAAATAGCACTTAGCAAAAGTATGAAAAGAATAGAAATAATAAAATAAGAAATGTAAACATACTACCATTATCTTAGACTCTTAATATGGTTTAAAAGTTATAATATATTCTAAAAAAGTAATTTTATCTAAAACTAGAAACTGGGGGTATTTAAAACTATCTAGGAAGAATAATAAATCTATAATATAAACCTTTTAAAACTATGGAAATTTAATCCTTACTATTTAGAATTTCATTATTTAAATATCTATTAATAAAATTAATAGGGTAGTTTTGAATTAAACAGTATTTAGTAAAATGTTTATAATTTTTTATTTTTTCTGATTTATTAGAAACTAGAAGTTTATTGCGTAGTGTGTAATTAAGAACAATATTTCTGAATATAGATACATGCACATTACTCTCCCAATGCGGTACTTTTATAATATTGAAATTAAAGTCTTCTCGTTTATCATAAATATTAGTAACTATTTTATAATCATTTAATTTAATTTCTATATCAAGAAAATTTGCTTCGTAACTGTTACTATATTTGTCTGTATTAAATTAAGATATTGTGGATAAAAATTAATATTAGGTATAAAGTTGTCTTGCTTGCCAAAAATGATTATATCATCTATATAACGAAAAAAATAAAATTCTAAGTTGTCTGTGAAACTATTTTCAAAATAATGTAAATATAAATTGGCAAGACAGTTGCTAGCTGGGCCACCTTGTGGTAGACCCTTAATCTGTTGATAATAATTACCATTATGATAAACATAATTCTCTTTTAGAACTAACCTAAGTAGAGAACCAAATCTATCATATTTGACATTTTTAAACAAATTATCTTTATGTAATTTTACTAGTGTTTTTATCATATCATCAATATTAATTGAGTTAAAAAGATCTCCAAAATCTAAACTAAATACTGAAAATATTTTTTTATCTTTAATTTGTGCAATAAGTTCCGTACTATTTTTAAGAATGGCTGAAGTTTTTAGATTATTTATTGTATCTTGTAACATTTCATGTAGAATTTTGCCTGATTTGCTGATATATATGTATTAAAACCATTAGTAACTGTTCTAAACTTTACTGGATTTTTATGAAATTTAGGAGTAAGAAATACATGTGGAAATTTAAAATTATTATTAATTTGTATTTTTAATTGTTTATGAAAAGCCAAAATTCGATTATTTATTTCTCTATCAGAAATTGATGACCTAATAAAAGCTGTATTATTTTCAAAATGTTTGTTGAGCATTAAACTATAATAGTATTTACAAATGAAGGCAAAATTTCCAGGCACTTTATCAATATAAACTATAATAAATTTATTTTGTAATTTTTTAATATGAGTTTTAATATCATTAAAAAAGATGTTATTATCTGTACTAAAGTTATATTTATTAATCTGTTGTGTAATGTTACATTTAAACTCTGTGAATGCCTCTATAGGCATACTATATTTAATAGCAATTTTGTAAATGAATTGCTCAATATCATTATATAACTGATTTTTGATAATTTTATTATTATTGGATATCATAAGTCTAAAACCAGTACCTTTATTCATTATATCTCTAAGATTATTGTCTTTTACAATATTGAGATCACCAGTAATAACATGCTGGTGATAGTTATCTTTGAATTCTTTAAATTCATTACAATAACATATTAAATTTTCTTGCTTGATAGGTGCATTATAGTTAAAAATTGATCTACCTATTTTTTTATTATATTTAAAAGCCTTTTTTTAATAGTGATATTTTGAATTGGGAAAGTTGACATGTGTTTTTTAAAAATGCTAGAAAAATTAATATTATCAAAAGATTTATTCATATATAATAATGTACAATATTCTGTTTGATATTTTTTATTTACATTGACATTTATTTTATGTTTATGCTTCAGAAATTTGAGAATGTCTCTTATGATATGTAAAGCATGACTATCTATAAATTTATCTGAATTTAGTATATTATCCGTAATACATATTTCTGTCTTACTTAATCCAAACATGAAAGATTTAATGTGCTTTATATTAAAATTGTTCTCGAAACTATTACAAATATCGCTAATACCTTTTGAAATAACATTTTCGTCTCTGCTTAACCTTTAGTCCTATTACCTCTAGTTTTTCTTTTATTAGTCTTTTTGATTTCTTTACTGTAATAATAATCTTGAGAATTTTGTTTAATAGCATTAAGAATATTTTTTCCTAGATATAATACATTTAGTCCATAAGGATAAATTGTATTATAATACTTAATGTAGAAATTTTCCCACCATAGTCTATCTTTAACATAAGGGACTACTTTAATAACATTGAGCACAACATTTTCAAAACCATGTGTATGGAAGTGTCTAATTTCTATTTTATTTGAATTTTTTATACTATTAAAGTTTTTAGTATCTGATCTCTGTTGATTAATTCTAATATTAATTTTATTACTAGTCTGTCCAATATATTTAAAATGACATAGTAATACATATATATATATATATATATATATACATACATATATATATATATATATATATATAATACAATTGTTTAATATAAAATATATAATAAATATTTTTAAAAACATAGAACGCGAGACACTTAAATTATTGGATGGTAATAAAAGAATATTTTTTAAGCATAGTATGCAAATTTTTCAATTGTAAAATGACGCGTAATTGATGTATTATTTTATTTTGAGGATAGTGCGACTATAGAAAAGCAATTACATTCTTTGAAAAGGGATAAACAGTAAATTGGAAAATCTTTTTCTGAAGTATCTTTAAGCAGATAGTATTAGCATCAAATAGAAATTAACTGAATATATTTTATTGACATGTGATCCATCCTTGATTAAATTTCAAGAACAAATATTTTTTTCACTGCAACTTATATTTTTAAAAGTTTTCAATTTGTTTTTCTTTTATAAAGAGAAAGAGAGAATGAGAAAGAATACATACAAAGCGTGATTATAAATTTTCTCAAGTATCGTAATGACGTCTTAAAATTATGTCATTTTAAAATCCGATATAAATCTATTACGAATCAACAATACATTATTTTCATTTGTTGTTTTAAAAAATTAAATTTTCATGAGTATTATAAACTCTGAAAAAGCAATTGTTGCCCCAAAAGATATTTTAAAACATAACTTCAAGAATTCTCGTATGAAAATAAAATTAGTATCACTTTTGTGAAGCAAATCTTTATATGTATCACATAAGTGAGAGAGAGGAAAAAACGTTGATAACCATTACGAAGAGTGGGCAAAAAACATTCTAAGGGAACAGAAAATAGAAAAACTATATTGAAACTTACTGTAATTTAGAATGATTTCTGTAATAATAATTAAAAATTTCCCTCATAATCAAAATAAAATAAAATATTTAACGTCTGATATTTTTTATTTAAATTAAAGAAGAAAAGAAACTCTTGGAAGTTGACCAGACCTTATATATTCTTTAGCAATTTGCTTTTTGGTAATTATCGAAAAAAAATCTTGCATCTCATTTAATTTTGCGTTTCTGTAATGTACATATTTAAAAACTTACTCATTGGAAAGGGAACGAGGAATCTAAAAATTGAATTCTTTAACACTTTCTTCAACTTGGGAAGTAATTTTCTGTACTCAAAGATTCAAGATTAATGTCTCGGATTAGGTAATAAAGCTCAAATACTTGTTATGTAATCGCTATTATATCACCTTAATGAGATATTTACTATTGAGAAATCTACCTCATGATGAAAAAAGAAAGATTTGTTTTTCCTCAAAGAATAATAAAATATTATTTATTTCTGTCAATGATTTTATGAGAAGAAATGAAAATGAATTCTAGAGGGTAACTCTCTTCTGCTGCATAAATCACATTTCGTAATTGGATAGTAAGCAAATATCTACCATCTTTTTCAATAAATGAACAACAATATTACAATTAATAAACCTCCTGAGCTTTCTAAATCAATATACATTGTTTTTTTCTTTTGATCTAACTAAATGAAATTAAAAAGAAGTTTCTATACCTTTTTAAAAACTGTTAATATTAAAATTACATTAACACTTATGAAAGAAGTTAAGTACATTTACTAAAGATATATCGGAACCCTTTTTTTGAGCCGGAGAGGATGTTTTTGTCTCCAAAATTCTACTTTATACTACTCTTAGCACATTACTCACACAAATGATCCGATTAGAATTTATGCTCTGTATTCTCACAATTTTCCTACCACTGAAGACCCTCCGTGCAGGGGCAGCGATGCACGTTAAATCTTTCGAGAGCTCAAACATCCTCCCGTTGGTGTGGTGTGGTAATTAGGAGAGGGGTGTGCCAGCATAGGTGTCGTCCGCGTCACTTGACCATGGTTCAAAATGACGCGGTCCGTCGCCAAAAGCCCTCTTGTAGCTGAACAGTGCGACGTTAGTACACTCATGTCCATAAATTAAGGCTAATGAAGTTCAGGAAAAGAAAGAGACAGAAGCAAAACAAATTTGACTTATTTGTAAAGTCTATTTATCAAACAAAAGGTAAAGAGCAAAAAAGATGCTATATGTTTGACATAATTAATAAAAATTGCGATTTTTACTCCCTGGAGCAAATTTCAAAAAAGAACCTATTTACAAAAAACAGTATAACATGGTTAGTATGATGGTTAATACGGAGTATGTCTCCCGGACGATGCAATACAGGCCTTACAAAGCCTACGCATGCTGAGTATCAAATTATCAATCTGATCTTGGGGAATATTACACCACTCATCAAGCAATGCCCTCCGAAGTTCCGGTAGACAGGTGGGAGGGGGTTGACGGGCTGCAATTCGTCGGCCAAGCATATCCCACACATGGTCTATTGGATTCAAGTCTGGTGAGTATGCTGGCCAATCCATACGGGTGATATCCTCCGATTGAAGTCATTCGTCTGCAATGTTTGCATGGTGAGGACGGGCGTTGTCATCCATAAACAGAAATTCAGCACCCATGGCGCCCCGAAACAAACGTACATATTGTTCCAGAATGACATCCCAATAGATGTGGCCTGTCATCGTTACACTCTGAACATACAGGTCAGTTCTGGAACCAAGAATAATTCCTCCCCAAACGAGCCATCCTGCACCAACGTAACGGAGTCGTTTAATGGTGTTCTCTTGATGGTAACGGGTACCTGGCGCTCTCCATATGAAAGTCCGGCGAGAATCAGACTGCAAACTAAACCTGAACTCGTTGGAAAACATCACACAAGACCACTGTTGCGGTGTCCACAGTGTATGCTCTCTACTCCAGGTTAATCGCAGGCGACAGTGAGTAGCGGTAAGGGGAACACATCTGGCAGTCCTACGAGCATATAGACCAATGTGTCCTGAGCGTCTGTACACGGTCTGCCTTGAAACTGTCGTACCGGTAGCTGAAGAGAGCTGACGAGACAGGTCTGATGCTGTGCTCCGTCTGTTTCTTATGGCAGTAACTGCCAAATACCGGTCCTCATTCGGCATTGTAACTCGGGGGCGACCTGTGCTGTAACATATACTCACATTACCTTCATCTTGGAATCGTTGCCATGGCCTGGAGGTGACACTCTGGGTGATTCCAAGTTCCTTGGATACTTCCAGCTGGGTACGTCTACATTCCAGACGTCCGATAATTCTACCACGTAAAAAATCATCCAAATGCTTCCATTGTGCCATAACTATGCGGTGATTGTACTGAAAGGCTTTTAAAGCGCTTGTGAACAATTTTACTTCTTTGCCACCATTCCTTATACACCCCTCTCTTACACTCTTGTCTTTGTGACGTACTATCCGCGCCATCTGATGGTTTCCTGCAATTTGCATATTCTTCTTCAAGATGTGTGCGATAATTCTACAGGTGAAATTTTTATTTTAGAGTTCAATTTCTGTGTGATTCTGAATTATCCTTAATTTATGGACATGAGTGTATTCACTTACTCACTCACTCACAATTTTCCTTATCGAAACCTTTTACCGGAGTCAAGTCTCAAAAACCTATTAAATATTCTATCATTTATACGACAATTTTTTTCGGTGAAAACTATTTCAACTTTTTGCATCAGTATTCTCAATAAGTGGATAAAAATTACGAATATAATTTTGTACTTTATATGTGCTTTGGATAGAAAGTTAAATGAAAAAAAAAAGATCAAAATATTTTGTCATGAATTGACATTTGCTCGATGGTGATCCGTAATTATATCGCCAGCATGTCATGAGTTCGAGCCTAGTACCGCTGAAGATTCGCCGTGCAGAGGGGACCGAAGCACATCAAAAATGTCCAGGTTCAAACGTCCTACCATTGGTGTGGTATGGAAGTTAGAAGAGCGGGGTGCCAGCTCAGGTGTCGTCCTCGTCTCTTGACCATGGTTCAAATTTAAGAAGTCCGTCGCCAAAAGCCCTCGACTAGCTGAATAGTGCGACGTTAATATTCACTCACTCATTCACCGGTAATTTTACTCAAGAACAAAATTGGACTAATGTATTCCTTAACGTACCGTGTAACCTTAATGTATCTTTCGACCAACAAATGAAATGCATATTTTAGAAAAAATTTTATTTTCTTTCCCAATACTTAAAACATTGGTATTTCTCTCTCTCACTGTATATAAGCGTGTAAGCTTATTATTTGTTATGCCGCAGAAGTATTGGATGAATCTCTAACATCTCAAATAATTTCCAAGATAAATTCCCCTTAACTCATATTTAATAAAAGAAAAAAACCCCGCTTTATCCAACTTCTTCAACCAACGCTCAGCAAATTATTACAGAAATTATGCTGCAGTTTATTTGGTTATAGAACGGTACTACAGTACATTATAATGCCAAATATACACTCTAATAAATGCCAAATTTGGAATCCACCAAATGCTCTATTTTCTGACTTAATTATTTTATATTAGCACAATTGATAAATCTATTTCTTCATTCAGAGTGGAAGGTATACAAGGACGGGTCTAGGATCAGATCTGAGACATACATATATACACTGCTCAAAACAATTAAAGCATGTAGTAAATCTTACATAAAATGGTACGAAGAACTCTTTTTTTTGTGCAGAAAATGGAGGAAAAGATTATAAATACTAGTTGTTTCTCCTTTTTAGACTTCGGAGTACGCGAATTTTGAGTTTGACGTCAAAAAGGACGCTTTAGCAGTAGCGAATGAAATTTTGCTTTCAACTTAATGAAAGACAAAGCAGAAAAGAATGATCGACATTCAGTAAGTGCGTTGTTTCGATCAGTGGGATGATTCAATGATGTCATTTATCCGAATCAGAACCTTGGAGAGTTGTTAGTCGATTAGAGGGGAGCCAAATACAAGCCGAAGTAGCAGAAGCCACTGGAGTTTCACTAAGTGTAATCCCCAGGATCTGAAAAAAAATTTTGGAGACTGGAAATACATATCAAAGACCAGGGCAAGGCCATAGACTTGCAACAACGTTCAATGAAGATCGATATTTAACCCTAACATCTTGGAGACACCTAAATATGAATGCCACTTTTTTTTCAACAGCACCTTCGCTCGGCTACTGGACCACAGTTTTGACACAAACTGTTCGTAGCCAGCTTCACGCTGTAGGTCCCTATGCTCGTCGACCAATATTATGTGTTACACTAATAGCAAGGTACCGTCGCGCCCGCATGAAATGGGCAACAGTGCATGTGAACTGGAGGAGAAATTAATGGCACAACATTCTTTTGTCTTACGAGTTTCATTTTTTTGTTCTGAGTCTCTCTGTAATATTCAACTAGAGGGAACGTGTCACAAGGAACAATTCTGCATTCATGCTCGGAAGAGTCAGATTTGGTAGTGGGGGAGTGATAGTCTATAGATTGGCATTTCCATTGATGAGCGCATCGATCTCCACATCATTCGATTGGAGCTCTGACTAGTCGCGGATATAGGGATGAGTTCCTCAGACTTATTGTAGTCCCTTACTTTGCAGCAATTATAGATGATGTCATGTTAATGGACCCCAACTGCGCGCCACATCGAGCTAATTTGGATGATGATTTCCTTTTCGAGTAAGGAATCACACGAAGGAAATAGCCAGCGTGACATGAATCCAATCCGTTCTCTGGACATGAATCCAATAAAGCATGTTTGGAACATTCTAGGCAGATGAGTTGCTGGCCGCCTACCACCACCACAAAATCTCCAAGAATAGAAAGGGCTCTTCTGAAAGAATATGACATAATACCCAGTTCTTCATTAAAAGACTCACTGACTACGTGCCTCAAAGCTGTTCAAGGTTGCTGACCGTCCTGAAAAACCATACTTCCTACTAAAAATGATTTTCTTTCAAGGAAGCGCCTTTTTTTTTTTTGTTCGTTTTTTCTTATAGGCATAAATTGTACCTTTTTCTCTTGTACCCAAATGCTCAATAAAATGCTTTTTCTGCCAAACATGTGCCTTTTTTACAAGCTTTTATTTACACTGGTGTAAGAAATTAAGAAAGTTTTCAGACTTGATCGATTATCTCTAGAACTACTGGACCGATTATAATGAAATTTGATATGTACATACATTGATACAATACAGAACAAATAACCATTCAACTATTGCAATACACGGGCAGGATCGAGCGTAACACTCGCTGGAGTTGGAAGGAATAAAACAGATGTTGCAGAATAAACAAAAGAAATGGGTTAATAGAGGGTATGGCCCCCTCTTGCAGCTATACAGGCCTCGCAGCGTGATGCCATACTTGAAATAAGGCAGTTTATATCATTTCTTCTGGCAATTGGTCCCACTCGTTCAGCAACGCTGTTTTCATTTCCTGGATGGTTCTCCGAGGGGGGTTGCGAGTTGCTTCTGGGGGGAATCTCCCTCCCCAGAGCGTCCCAGACGTGCTCTATAGGGTTGAGTTCTGGAGACCTGGCTGGCTAATCCATACGGCGAATATCTTCACTCTTTAAAAATTCGTCGACCAGAATTCTATGTGGCCTCGCGTTATCGGCCATTAAAATGAACTCAGGGCCACATGCAACCCTGAAAAGGTGAACATAGGACTCCAAGACCACATCCCTATACCTCCCACCAGTCTCAGAGCCTCTTTCAAAGACATGGAGAAGGGCATCCAACATGATGCCTGAATAAACCATTAAACTTCCTCCACCATAATTATCGATTTCGCAGACATTGGAGGGTAGAGAAGCAGGTCCCTGGTTCTCTCCATATGAACATACGACGAGAATAGGTGTTTAGGCTAAAAGGGGACTCATCGGTGAACAGAACGGTCATCCATTGATCCATACTCCAATCTCTATGCTGTGTGCACCATGCTAAATGGACTCTCCTGTTCATAGACGTGAGCAGGACGCAAACAGTAGGTCTTCTGGCAAACAACCCTCTCTCATGAAGTCTTTTTGAAACAATCACTCTTGATACACGGGTTCCTGTGGCTGAATACAAGTAACGAGAGATCTGAGAGGCTATAGCCCCTCTGTTACGCCTCGCTATAATCAACAAAGGGCGTCTTCTCTGGCCATCGTGGCTCTTGGACGACCTTGCTCAGGCTTTTTCTCGATAGATTCAGTATCATGGAACTGTTTCCATAAGTTACACACGACGTTGGACGTTAAATTGAACTCTCTATAAATATGGGCTTGACATTGGCCTCTGTTTCTAGCCTCCCAACAATTTGCCACCTTATTCCATCATCTAAACGTTGGTGGCTACTCATTTTCACAGTTACAATTTGAATTGAGCCCCGATTGCTTCAAAACAACACCAAGAAATTCACCGAGGTGTGCTGGCGAAAGAAATACGTCTTAACTTACTCGCGCTTATACAGCCTATTTTTCTGCTGGTTCCTCCTACACGCACGTGTACGATTAAGTATTTGCCGTACAAAATTTGCATTTTTATCTAGTTGCAGTGGTTTTCATTCAGTTCAGTTCTTTTAATGCGATTCAATAAAATATGCAAATTCTCTTAATTTCTTACGTCAGTGTAACTTCCAATGTATGTATGTATGGTAATTTGTTCAAGTGGAATCTTGCAACTCAATTATTTTGAAGCTATCTTCAACTGATTGAGCTGAAATTTTGTATATACGTTCAGAATGGATGGCAATGCATGTTTTGACGATTTATATTCCGATATTGCAATTAGTTAAAAAGATATGAATTAAAAACCTTAAAACACATAAGTGTTTTACCCCTGTGCGCTGTTTATACCTCTATATTTGGCGACGCAAAATGAAGAACGAAGAGAGAATTTTTTTTTTTTTTAGTTTTGACGTTTTTAAAACAGCGATCTAATAATTTTTATAAAACTCAGACAAGAAATAATTACAGAATTGGAAAGATCATTTATTTTGCGACGATACGGTAAAAATTTTTTTACAAAATAATAATATTTGTATTTTTTACGATTTTTTTTAAATGAGTCAAAATCGATACCTTTTTATGAGAATGATGTCTAAATTGTTGAGCATGAATTTTTTTCATTTAAATGAATCAATATTCCTTACTAAAACAGCTCATGCTTTGCTCTTTTAGAATCAGTCATTGAAAAATATAAAATGCCAAAAAAATTTTTTACGATTTTTTAAAAAATACTAAAGTTTTAATTAGACATTTAATAGCTTCGTCATTTATGAAAATAATCTTACAAAAAAAATTTTCGTTTGTAGAACGATATTACCCAAGATCTGTATGAAGATTGAAAAAATTGCTTGAAAATTACGGATTTAAAAAAAGTTCGTGTTTTTCGTCAAATGCGCTTTTTGCAGAATTCATTTAGATACTGTTCGAAATTAACCAGCAAACGACCTTGCAACAATGATGTCTTGAATGAGATGAACAGATTGAGGAACCTGTCCAGCGATAACTAAAAAAGTAAAAAATAAATTAAAACTAAAATACTTTTTTAAAACAAATTTTTATTTAAACGCGCTAAAAAGAAAAAAGTGAACTTTTCCTTTAAAACTTTTTTTACTATTAACTTATAACGTCATTATACAATTTATATGATATAAATACTTATCTCGAGATTTACGTGTGTAGATAAACAAGTAAATTAAAAAACTTGATCTGATTGATTTTAATTTTTAAAGATTTTAAATTAAGTAAATACGAGTACTTAAATCTCGACAAGCTTTTATACCATATAAATTGTGTAGTGACGTTATAAGTTGATACTAAAAAAAGTTTTAAAGGAAAAGTTTACTTTATTTTTTTTAGCGCGTTTAAATAAAAGCTTGTTTTATTAAAAAGTTTTTTTTAACTTTTAATTTATTCGTCATATAGCTTATTCCAGACTTTGTCAATTACGTATCAATCATCTAAATAATTCCGCAGCTGCAAGATTCACTAACAACCTCAATATTTTTTAATTGTTTTAAGTAGGGAGTGGGAGTATATATATTACCTTTAAAGTGTATAATTCAGTTATTTCATAGAATACCTAGGTATTTCCTGAAATAACTAGACAAGTCAGTTAAAATATATAATAGATGAAATATTTCATATACTGTACCTAATTATTTCATAGAATAACAAGGTATTCTATGAAATAAATAAAGATAGACCGTTAAAGTGGAAAATAAACAATTTCAAATTTATTTAATAAATTGATTGGTCTCATAAGTAGCTAAAATCTCTCGGGAAAAAATACATTTTAGCTCTTTTGCGAAGGAATATTTGATAAGTAATAAAAGCAGATAATATAATTTATTATTAATCATATTGCTAACATTAGTTAAACAAAAGAGGGGGGAATTATGCTGCAAAAATAGATTATACTTAAATATTATCAACACAAATACATGCTGGGAAGAAAAACTGTTGCTTCATAAAAACATTGTGCAAACCTTTTTAGACAAAAATGTAGGACAATATTAATTTAAATTTTTTGGGATACCTTTATTTTACTTTTCATTATTTATTAGAACAAGGATTGCTGTAATGACACTTTGGAATGGACTGCTTCTAATTTTTAAAAGAAACCCACTTTTTTTTTTTTTTTTTTTTTTTTTTTTTTTTTACCATTACACATCTATTTTGCTCAAGCACATTTTAAATCCTTGTTCAGCACCGTAACGGCGGCTGCGGTGGCCGAGTGGTCTAGGCATCGGATCATGGCTAGCGTGTCATGAGTTCGATCCTAGTACCAATTAAGACCCGCCGTGTAGGGGAGCGATGCACGTTAAATCTGTTGAGTGCTCAAACGTCCTCCCGTTGGTGTGGTAGTTAGGAGAGGGGGTGCCAGCTCAGGTGTCGTCCGCGTCACTTGACCATGGTTCAAAATGACGCGGACTGTCGCCAAAAGCCCTCGTGTTGCTAATCAGTGCGACGTTAATATTCTCTCACTCACTCAGCACCGTAACTTAGAGCTGTTGAAACGGATCGAAGTGTTGTGTCAATATTTGGAGCTTCTTCAATGGAAATTAATTTTCACTGACAAACTGATCTAATATCTAGAGTACAATTGTTTTATTCGGCCATCTCTATATATAGTTCCTAATCGGAAAACTCCTTCCTTAAGCAGCTAGAACCGGTTCACACACAAAGAACTTTCGAATACCGTATTTCATACTTTAACGATCAAGCAATCGTTATTCTATAGAATACCTAGTTAAATCGTAGAATTCAAGCATATTATATACTCTGTAACTGACTTGTTTAGTTATTTCATGAAATACCTAGTTATTCTATGAAATAACGGATTTCACACTTAAGCGGTAACATACGTATATATGTGTGCCCAATACTTTCAAACATTCATTAGCGTGCGTGTGTGCGCATCTGCAAAGCTAAACGAGTGTTTTTGGGGACGGTTTTCATAATCCTTCATAAAGCTGTAGTTCCCGATTTTTCAAGTCACGCCGTGACAGGAATTCGAAGTTTATTCATATAATTATAAAAACTCTTTATTCTCGAGGACGTTGTTAGAGTTATCGTATCTCAGTTTCACACACAACTCGAATATCATTAGTTGTGAAAATTTTATTTTAAATAGTAGTAACCATGGTCTTCATACAGGATGGACTTTTTTTTATTCTCCCCCCCCCCTGATTCATTTTGGATAATTGCCCTTTATTCATTACACAAATAGTCTGCTTGGTAAATCCTGAGTAACTTGAAGAATAAACAACGCTTGACGAATGTATTAAGTTTTAACGGCTCTAGAGATGTATATTTCAACATTTAAAGTTGGGCTACTCCAATAGCATATTAAATTGGACCATTGGAGACATCTCAGTGACGTATCAATTCTGTCCAGTGACATCAACTATTATATATGGAATCCACAGTGAGTGAGTAATTGAATATTAACGCGTCGCACTGTTCAGCTACACGAGGGCTTTTGGCGAAGGACCACGTCATTTTGAACCATGGTCAAGTGACGCGGACGACACCTGTGCTGGCACACCCCTCTCCTAATTACCACACCACACCAACGGGAGGATGTTTGAGCTCTCGACAGATTTAACGTGCATCGCCCCCGTGCGCGGCGGGTCTTCAGTGGTACTGGAGTCGAACTCATGACATGCTAGCCATGATCCGATGCCTTGACCACTTGGCTACCACCGCCACATGGAATCCACAGAAAACACTGAAATCAAAGTAAGTTATCATAATTTTAAAAATAAATTTAATTAAACTAAAATGCATAAACATATTTAGTTCTTGCTTGACAAGATTTTTTATACTTATTGGACTCTTTCAGCTGCCTATTGTTACCCAACTCAAAGGTATGCTAATCACAATCGATACACCTCGTAATTTTAAACAACGGTCAGGACGAGGTCGCCACCTGAGGTATCAACCTATTATCCATATATACATCCTATTTATGCGAGGTTTTTGTTATCTGATAGATTTAACAAGCATCAGCCCCACGCGTCTTTGCTGGAACTGATACATCGTTGACTACAAGACCATTTGCCAACTGTTGCTTCTTGAAATAATTTGTTTCTTTTTTCTAGTGAGGCTTCACTGGACTGAGCTTGCTCAATGGACTGTTGGTTATTGGTTACCTAGTTTAAATTAAACATTGTTTTTGACTTGTTATTGGATTTCGACTCGAATCAATCTTTAAGATTCCTTCCTTTTACAGACAGTGACACTAGATGTACATTTTACGCTTTCCTGTCTCCGAATTCAGGGCAGGAACTCTGATATCATTTTTATTTTGATAAATACTACATATTCTAAAGGGTTTTTTTACCTCAAAACTATAATACGCAAATATTAGTTTTCACTCTAAATTTAGATAGCCGAGAGTTTGTGAATTCCTTCGATTTCCTAAGTATTTGGTAGAAATAAAAAAACTTAAACAGTAACTAAAAGAAATACTCTTATATTATCAATTGCTTTAAAATGATATTTTGTATACAGTGGGTAAAAAGTATATATTTGCACACCTATATTTTTGTTTGCAATTCATAAAAAGAAGCATTAAGAAATAAAGAAAATTGGTATTGCCAAATCAGAATAAGTTTAATCATCCAAAACAAACAGAAAAATTACAATATAAATAACAATGCTTTTTTTTAACAAAATTAAAATATCTCGTGTCAAAAAAGTATTTGCACACCTACATTAATACAAAAGAAATAAATTATTTAAGCAAATTTCAAATAACTAATATTTAGTATGCATTCCTTTAGCATCTATTACTGCTTGTAATCTTGCTGGCATTGATTTAATTAAATTTTCTGTAACACAATAGGGTCAGTATTCGACCACTCTTCAATAAGGGATTGTTTAAGGGCAGATTTGCTTGAAATCTTCCTTTTTCTTATTTTTAAATCCACAGAATTTTCCACAGATTTTCCAAAGGATTTAAGTCTGGTGATTGTGGTGGAGTGGCAAGTTTTTGGGTACATGATAAAGCAACCACATACGTGTTATACCGGCAGTGTGCTTGGGATCATTGTCTTGCTGAAAATAGTACGAATTACTGATACCCAATTTTATTGCACTTTGTGGCAAGTTATCTCGCAACACATCAATATAGGTTCGAGCTGTCATATTCCCATCAAAGAAACACAAATTACCAATTCCTTTGCTAGCCATGCACCCCCTAATCATATCAGAACCTCCTCCATGTTTAACTGTAGGTAACACATTTTTGGTATAAAAAGCAGTACAAGGTTTTCTCCAAACTAATTTCCTGACATCTGATTTAAAGATATTAAACTTACTCTAATCGGAGAATATGACATTTTTCCAGAAATCAATTGGCTTATTGATATATTCCTCAGCGAATTCAAGTCTCTTCAGTCTATTTCGTTCAGTCATGAGAGGTTTTTTCCTTGGAGATCTCCCATAAATTTGTGCATCATGCAGGACATTTCGAACACTTTGGGCACAGATTTGAGCTCCAGATGTTGAAGCGACGTCATTGGCTAATGTAACTGCACTAACAAATGGATTTTTCGATGCTTCTCTTATGATTTTTCGCTTAATCTGCAGTGAAAGTTTTTTTGGGCATCCAGAGAGGAAGTTATTTGATGTAGATCCTCTTTCTTTATGACGTTTTATAACATACCAAACAGTAGAGAAGCAAACATTTACTTTTTTTTACCTATTTCTCGATAACTTAGGTCATTTTCACGTAGAGAAACAATTTTTTCTCGCAACGAAATCGGCAATTCAGATTTCTTAGGTGCCATAACAATTTGAAATCGACAGTCAACTGATAAAGTTTCGACAATACCTCCTTTTATAGTAGTCTTACGTATGTTATTTACTGTGGGATGACTGTCAAATATAATTAGCAAAAAAAATGCAAATTTGCTAAAGTTGAGTTTGAGTGTGCAAATACTTTTTTGAAATAAGATATTTTAATATTGTTGCAAAAAATGTTTTTTATTAATATTATTGTATTTTTTGTGATTCATTTAAATAAATAGGCTTATTTTATTTTTAAAGTGCCAATTTTTGTATTTCTTAATGCATTTTCTTATAAATTGTGAACAAAAATGTATGTGTGCAAATACTTTTTGTACCCGCTGTATATATAAGTGTTTGATCTTAGATATTCAGTTGGTCTCAGCTGTTATTTTTCTGTTATGTTAGCTAGGTAAGAAATTAAGTTTTTTTTTCCCCTCTGATTGAGATTTTATTCAATTTTCTCTCCTTTCTGTATGAAACCATTCCATAGAACCAAGTTGCAAAGGGTCTGCTGAGTCTAGATTTTAAAAAAACAAACCTTTTTTACACCTTTAATTTCAGACTAAATTACGAAATCGAAAGATAAACAAATGTATTAGCTTTTTACGAAAGGGCAAAAATTAGAAAAACGGGTTTGTCTTGTGTCTTCGAATTTGAATCACAGACCCCTGTTGCTCGTTTCTTCCTCGGTACAAAGTCATCCATTGTCTAATCACCCTTCCTTGACGATCGTTCAATTCAAAAATATAACACCTGACATATATTAATCAATAATTTTGAATAAACTGGATTCAGACAAGAGTTACTAGAGTGTACTTAAAGATTTCGTAATGGAAGTTTTGTTGAAAAAATATCAATTCCTCTTGGAATAGGAAACTTTTGTTATACGATAAAATTATTGATTCAAATGGATTGTCATCCGATCCATCTGAATTTAAATAAGAAATAATACCAAACAAGGTAAAACTACATTTGAAAAATCGACTTTAAAACCTAGATTTTAATTTTTATCTTAAATAAACGAATGATCATATAATCAGTTTTTTTCGGGCTTAATTGTTTTGGGATTACTAGGTTAGCACTTAAAAACAACACGGGCAACGGATCTTGTAATTCTTAATGGTCAAATGACGAAGACAAAATCTGAGCTGGCATCACATTCTCCTTATTTCCACACCGTGCCAACTTCGAGCTACGACAGATTTAACACGCATCAGCCCATCTATGTGGTCGGTCTTCAGTGGCACTAGAGCTCGAACTCATGATATGCGGGCCACGAGCTCTTGACCATGACTACTAGGCTACCTTGGCCACTCCGATTGAGACTTTATGCGGCGGGTACTTCGAAGTGTTAGGTCTTTGACCCACCACTCAACTGCAGCACCGCTTCCTGCGAGTTAATCATGACTTTCACGTCCACTTTTACTTTTGGAATATTTATTATTTAGGCTCACCCATCAAAGGCTTACAACTTTTAAGCCAATCTCTTTCTTAGGAAGACTTCTTTTGGGAAATAATACTTGCAAAAAAGGAATCCTTAACTAAAATTAGATGACTTCTCTCTCTCTCTCTCTTCGAGGTTTTATGAAAATATTTTGGATACTACTGGTGATGGTGGAATTCTGAAGCAACATTCATTAAACAAAAATGCGTAAAACAAAACTAAAAAAAATTGAATTCAGAGATCCAAATGATTCTTAATTTCTTAAAAAAAATAAATTCAAATGTCATGGCCGAGTGGTCAGGGTTGCGAAATTAAAATCGACTTTGTTTGAATCCTGGTGTCATTAAAACCCACCGTGTAAAGATTGGATTCCCGTTAAATGTTCGACATTCAAAGTTCTCCCACTGGCCTGACTGGGAAATTGGGAGAGTGGAGAACCAGCTCAGGTATCATCCTCGTCACTTGAACATGGTTCACAATTACGATACTATTGCCAATAGCCCTCGCGCAGCTTTATAGTTCAGCATTAATTATCACTCATAGAAATAAAAATAATGGCATAAGCATTTGAACCCATAAATCCATGTACCTTTTTATAATGAATATTTAATGTATGTGTTGTAATTAACAATTAATAGAAACCGCATAAGGAAGATTTATTCAGTAAGCAAAGCTTTTTAGCCTTATTTTAGACAACACATTTTCTTATGCTTAAACTTATTTTATAAAACATTTTTTTTACAATAGTTTCCTTTAAGAGTTGATGAATATGCTGGCATTTATAGACTTCAGCACTTTTATTGTAACGATTCTGAAATGAAAGGTTTTACTAAATTTGTTTCCCGAATTTTGGAATCAGTTCTAAACTTTAAAAACTTAAAGATAATATGAAGTAAGTCCCATTGGAACTAAAACAAGTGAAATACAGACACAAAAATTTGATATTACTGATCTTTCTCAACAGGCAAGAGCAATTTTAAATATGAAAGTTAAAAATCAAACTGGTCAACTAGTTTGAATTCAAATCATCCTAAAGCTACACAAGTGTTGCAGACAGATCTCTTAGTTTCGAAATAGACAAAAGTGACCCTGCTAACTTCCACATTATTGTATGCCATTCAATTCATTTCCATCGAGTGCAGTAGTCCTTAAGTGAAATCAGGACTCGAACCCGTGGATCGCCTAAAACATCGCCGTCAAGAGAGAGGAACTCATGATCATGATTACTCAGTTATCGGGACCTCCAATGTATAAGCGAAGGTTCTTTTTCACAAAACCATGATGCACTTGACTCATTCCCACCAAAGCAGCAAGTCGTGAGAGCTGAAGATGGAACCAGTCATAGATGGGGACTCTTCCTCGCTCGCTACTTACTGCCTTAGTGGGAATGAACCTTAAGATTGTTTTGAACACAAAACATGTCATTCATTGGAAAACATTAATTATTTACTAAAATAATGATCCAAGAGAAAACTATTCAAATTTCTTAGAAAATCATCTGCGCAAACGTTTTGTTAGTATATTATAAACATTTTTATCGAGCATAACTGATTTTTTTTGTCTGAAAGACACACACATCTAGTGTACTCATATTTCACCTAAGAAAGTTATGGTTTGGATTGATTGACTGATTGTTTAATATCATAGTTCTCAGAAGCAACACGAGGGCTACTAACGCCGAACTGAGTAATTTTGAATTATGACCAAGTGATGAGGATGACACCGAAATGGCACCCCACTCTGGAAATGTTTTCTCTATGATAGCGTGAGGAGTTTGAGCCTCGGATTTAATGTGCATCAGCCCTTCTAAACAGTAGTAGCATCAGAGCTCGAACCTACGACTCAATTGAAAAGACGCCGGCCACAAGTTTGTGACAATGACCCCTCAGTTTCCTCGGTCACTCATAATAGGGGGGACTGATTCCTTATTTACATCGCACTCTAAAGCAACTGGTGAAGGGCCCCATAGTTATGAATCTCAGTCAAGGGACGACGACAGTACCTGAGCTTGCACCCCACTCTCCTAACTTCCACACCACGTCAATGTGAGGACTTTGAGGCACGACAGATTTAACGAGCATCAGCCTCTACACGGTGGACTTTCAGTAACACCAGGAATCGAACCCGCAACTCGCCGGCCACTCCGTGATAATGGCCCCTTAGCTACACCTGCCTTATTAACGTCACGCTCTGAAGTAACACGAGGTCAATTGGCATATATAAGTGTGAAAAGAGAGAGAGAGTTATGTTAAGTCACGCTATAAGGCTGCAAGGACCATTGGAGACGGACCTCGTCATTTTGAACCATGGTCAAGTGACAAAAAAGACACCTAAGCTGGCACCCCTTCCTCTAACCTTCCACACCAACAGCGGAAAGTTTGAGCCTCTACATATTTAACGTACAACGCCCCCCTCTACACGGAGGGTCTTCAGCGGCACTGAAGACAAGCAAGAAATTATTCATCCAAACAAAATTGCAAAAATTGGATGCGAATACGTTGTTATATGTATTGAAACGATCATTTTATTTTGTCTGTAAGACACCCCAATTTTGTAATGCATGATTATGGTAGATTTATTTGAAACACTTTCAAGCTCGAACAAAATATTGTTTGAAATTTTTTTATTCTTGTTACACAGATCCTATAAAAGTTAAAAAAATTTCTAAATTCAAGAAACAAAACAATAATAAATGTTAAGATTTATTTTATCTAATATCTTGTCGAAGAATAAATCTTCCTATTTTTAGACTGATTTGGCCCTGAGAAACCGAAGTGAATTATCTTTTTAAGTATTATTGTTTAAAAGAGGAGAGTGTTCAGTGAATATTAACGTCCCACTGTTCAGCTACACGAGGGCTTTTGGGGACGGTCCGCGTAATTTTGAACCATGGTCAAGTGACGCGGACGACACCTGAGCTGGCACCCCTCTCCTAACTACCACACCAACGGGAGGACGTTTGAGCACTCAACAGATTTAACGTGCATTGCTCCCCTACACGGCGGGTCTGGGATCGAACTCATGACGTGCTAGCCACGATCCGATGCCTAGACCACTCGGCTACCGTGGCCACTTAAAAGAGGAGAAAGTGAAACATTAGAATCCAGAATAATATCGCTTGAAAAGGGACTTTCGAAAATATAAAACTTGCATTACGAAAGAAGAATGACTGGTGATGAAAGATTCCATTTCCGTTATAATTTTAGCAAATTAAAATGAAGAAAAAAATTTCTCTATTCTTATCACAAAATAAATGAATTTATTAACGTAAAAATACTACATTTATTCACGCTAACAATAAATATACTTTATAAATCGGAGAATAAATTTATTACTTTTGCAGAAAATTCAAGGACTTATGGTATATCACTAGCAAAGTAATACTAGGTATAGTATTTAGTGAAATGAGAACAATTTGAATGATAAACATAAAATTTTTCTTCCCCTTTCTTTTGTTGAGAAAAGAAATTAAAGAAATACAATTTTTATTAAATATTGGTCCTTATCATTAGTTATACATTTACTATTTGCCATAAAAGGTTCCGAAATCTTTTCTATTTTTTTAAAACAATTTTAAGAAAACTATTTTTATATTTGATGACTATGTATTGACTGAAACTGGGAATGATGCAACCTTCAAGAAGATATATATAAACATTGTGGAATTATTTTGCCTCCTCCTTTCGGGAAAACTCATTTATCTCTAGGACTTGGTGAAGGGTCATCAAGCCCTTAGAAGGAAGGGATAAGAGGGAAGTGGAAGTTTCAGGGAAAAAAAGAGCCAAAAAGACGCTGGCCTCATTGCGGAAAAACGCTCTCGCCAAGGCTAGCGCCAAACCAGCTGCATAGAGTCAGGGGCCGATAAAAGCAATGGCCGGCTTCCGCTCGCGTTTAGTTCAGGCCGACGACAGATAACGACAGGTAGGTCCTTTCCAACTCTTATTCTAATTAGAAATAATTAATGCAGTGCCTCAAACTCTGTTAATTTATTCCTTGTAAATATTATTCTAATGATATATTTTGCGGAATTAGGGAGGTTCCTTACACTTATTTACATGAAAATATTTTTAAATTTGAATGAATTAAATTTCTTACATTTTTCTACTTGGAAATTTTTTTTCTTGACTGTTATCTTTAATTTTAAGATTACTCTTCCAACTCGATCTTAGAAAATTAGACTGTTTGTCTACTTTTGAGTCCCGTCTATTGTGTCTCTTTCTATAAAATTAAAATTCGCTAGCAAATTTTTTTGTTACAAAAATTATGGCTGTCCTTGGGTTTAAATTCAAGAGGGTTTCTTAGAACTTGGGGATTCTAATATTTTTTTAATCTTATTTATACTTCCTTCATAAAACGCGAAAAAACTTATCGTTGCATGTTTTATTTAAAATCGAATTTCACTGCCGATTTAGCTTTTTACTCCATTAAATTGTCACAGAACATCTTAAAATTATTTTTATAATAAATGTATTTAAAAATTGTAGAAATCTTTATTTAAAGCACATAAATCCCTATGAAATGCGAAACTTGTAAATTTATTAATTGTATTGTACTTTAAAATGCATAATATTCAGTTACTGAAATCTCCAGTTGATTTTAATGAAATTCAAATGACTTTTTTTAATGAACCAAAATATTTTATTTTAGAATTTAAAATATAATGATCACTTTACCACTTTTCAACGATTTAGAATCTTTCCAAAACGTTTAATTAAATTCTTACGTTTAAAATCCCTATATAAAATTTTTACACACTGTTACATTCTTGAAATTGTATTTAGTTTACTTGGATCAGATTTCTCCCAAAAATATTTGCAATTGTATTGGTAAAAATATCATAGAAATCTTTTTTTTAATGCCATTGTCTTGAGAAATTCTTAATGTTCCTCTTTCTTACATTCTCGGTGCGGGGAAAAAAGTATTACTTGTATGTTTAGGTAAGAGTCAAATCCTTGCAACTCATTCTTCCTTTACATTTGATCAAGTTTGTGTTTATATTTGTGGTATGGGTTTTATTTCGATGATTAAATTTACCTGTTTGGTTTTTTATTAAGAAAATGTTTTTAAGTTTCCTTACATTCACTAGCTTTATTTCGTGCACCTTTGTACAAAAGATTAATATATAAACATTCAGATTTCATTACATTAATGAGCAACAATGCATGCCTACATATTTAAATTTCGGAGATGCTTTATTTTCTAGAGTTTTTTTAATAATTTCTGAAGAGATTAGAGAAATTCGTTCAAATCACTTTTCTCTTGCATTTTAACGGAAGTCCAAATTTTTCATTAAGCTCACTCAGATAATTTTAAATATAATCTCGTATTTTATACTCTCTAATATTAATTCACCAGCTTAGAAAATTTAGACTACTATGTGTTTGGTTTACTGCCTCGATTATAAACACTAGTCTATCGAAATTCAAACTAATATTGAATTTATATTTTAAAATTTCAAGCAAGTAGCTTTATTTGCCATTCATTTAAAAGGTAATTTCCTTTGCTTTAGAGTTTTAATGCAGTATTAAAGTTAAAATTGAGGCTTCGTTACAATGAAAAGCTAATTACATACACATACTCAACTCAATTTATAATAAACTGTTTACAGAAAGATTCGGTAGTACACAAATAAAGCATATTTAATGCACTTTTGTTTTAATTTCGTATTCAGTTAATGATAACTTAATATTTTTCTTGGGATAAATCCCTTTTATTCACAAGCGAGAGCAATATTTCCCATGGCTAAATTATTTTAAGTGCAATTTTTATTCGAACTGTCCATATTATATAGTAAAGATCAAAAGTTTTAATTTGAATAAAAATGAGTTTTTTGAAGTTCGATTCAACAATGTTTTGTAAGATACAAATTTCAGACTGTGTTCACATATGCATTTCGAAAACTCTTAAGACGCATGCATCCTATGAAAATAAATATTACTATTTTTCTCCAGCATTTTCTAAATCGAGTTAAAGTATTTAAATGCGTAGATGCCAAGTCCAAAACTTACTGTACAGACTTCGTTTCTCATCTCGATCATATTCGAAGAGAGAAAGAAATTTCTATTTTGGCATGCATGTGGAAAAGTGTTTTGATCCTGAATATTGAGCAGCATAATATCAAATATGCTTCTGGATCTTTGAAGCTCCAATTCCTTAAAAAGATCTAGATTACTTCATTTCAAAACTACTTTAGTTTCTTCAACGTGTTCATAAAGGAGAAATTAAATTTTGCATAACTTTCCGAATTTCAATTTTACATGAAGGTTGAATAGATCGTAATATATTTTTACTTGAAACATCTTGACACGTGACTTTTTTTTTATTTCTAGTATCCCTAGGCAACTTGTGGAGCGGAAGCTCTGCCCATGTTTCTAGCAATTCTGAAATTTTCGACTTGAAACTCTATCCTTTTTCAGGTTGTGAAGAAAATTTTAAATTGGTTTGAAAAGGGGATTCGAAGGAAAAAATAGAATTATCTTCTCGCTTGTAGAATTTATTAATGTAACGTTAAATTGCATTAAATACTAGATGCTAATCTAAAGGACACAAGCAGAGTAACTCACACTACGTATTAGATTTTGAATGAATACTTGCTGTATCTTGCCATTTCAAAAATCAACTTAACCTCGTTTGGGAACTTTGTCATCATTCAATCCTGCACAAATGAATAAATGATGCAATTTCTTTTAGCGTCAAACATTTTTTAAGCGAAAAGCAAAGTAAAAGTTTCAGGATAATATTTTGGCTACTGCTATAAATGCAGCTTTGAATAAATTACTGGAACCCCATACAAAAAACCTATCCGTGGTAATGATCGCAATTGACAATATTCATATGAAACTACTGGTTCGAACCCAGACTCCAACAGAGATTCACCCTACAGAATGATGGGACTGTTTTACGTGAAATGGAACTGGACTTTAAAATCATTTTGTAAGGGAAAACAAGATAAAGCTTGAGTGTCGCCCTCGTCATTTGACTCTAGACAATTTTAGTAATTTTGAACTAAAGTTCGTTTGCGAGTTAACTTTCATGAATTGGCTTTAATATTAATTTATTCTTTAGCGTCTTGGTTTGGATATTTTGATTTTCATGTCAATTCAAAATATTTTTGTTAGAAAAAAAGTTTTCATAAACTTTGGTTGACGTTACTAAGCCAAATATTGTCCTTGCCCCATTAAAAACCACTAACCAGAGCATTTTCTTATTGATTAGAATTTCTTAACCAAACACTCAAGACAAAGCTCTATTCCATCATCTCTACACCACAAACCGACATGGGTAGGGTTTTTCTTTTGATTGATGTTGCATAATATGCAACTGTGTCAAGATGTCGTCGAACTGTGCAATGGGATATTGACTACAATTGTTGTAATAAGTATACCTCTTGAACATAATTTTCCTTATCGTTACAAAGTTTTTAAAATTTTAAAAATGTTCGCGTAAGAAAAAAAATCATAGTAGTTTTTTTAAACTTGTTCTCTGGATGTCAAGATTTTAACTAAAATGACAGATTGCAAATATTATGACAGCCGGCTGGGTGGCGTAGTTGGTTCGGCGTTGGTCATAGACGCCCAAGATTGTAGGTTCGACCCCGGTCCAAGTCAGTGGATTTTCATGATGCGAAAAATTGAGTGTTCATGTCATATAATTTTGCAGAATGATAATGATCTCTAGAGTGCCTGTTTGGTTTGGGTGCTCTCGGCAAAATTAAATGACTGGTGCAATTTCGCATCGTCAGAGCTCGGATGCCTTCTCTGGAGAGGAAACTGGGCGTGTCAAAATTACATTTTTTGTGGTAATTGATATCCACCTATACAGTGCCATACTAAAAAGTGATGCTATCTACTGGGTAATGTTCTTGGTCTGTAATAATAATTACCAATCTGCAGCCCCATTAAAAGGTAAAAAACAAATGTTACAACTTTCGACACATGTAAAGTGGTCACGGTATTGGATCGTGGCTGTTATGTCATGAGTTCGAGCCCAATACCAATGAGGACCCGCCGTGAAGGGGAGCGATGCACATTAAATCTGTAGAGCTCAAATATCCTCCCGTTGATGTGGTGTAATAGTTAGGAGAGGGTGCCAGCTCGGGTGTCGCCCTCGTCACTTGACCATGGTACAAAATGACGAGGTCCGTTACCAAAAGCCCTAGTGTAGCTGAACAGTGACTTTAATATCACTCATTCATTCGACACATGTAAAAATTAATGTAATCAATAATCTTAACAGAAGAATGCAATTACTGATTAAATAAACAAATTTTAACGTAAAGGTAGTATGATTATAAAAACTATTCAGTTTAATTGATTTGTTTTAAGATTGATTCGATTTTTAAGCGGTTTTTTCAATTTTCTAGTGCGATTCATTTCTTTAGCGTAGCTTATCCATAATTGGACTTTGCTCCATAAAACTACATCTCTTGTAGCTCAGTTTTTTTCTTTAGAAAAATTTACACTGAGAAATGGACTCTAAACAATTTTCGAAGTCAAAGAAGCTTGGATACTACTGCATTAAGTTTTTCTTCATATAAACGGTTCTCGCGACAAAGGGACAAAAGCTCTAAAAGAAACTTCATACTTGTTTGAAAACAGTTTGAATGTAGAGAATTACAATGGGAATATAAATAGTGCCATATTATCAACCAACTCTCAATCTATGATCTTACGGGAAACAAAAAGTGCAGAGTTAATTTTGTATAAATCGGTTATATCTCGAAGCACAACACAAAACTAATCTAGTAAGATATAGTGCGAGTGGGTGTTCAGGAAACGAGAATCATTCAACTTTATTCTCTAACTGTTGCGCAGGCATTTAAGAATGCTTTTATTTTGTAACGATGAAAGAAATGTATCGGTTTTTTCTGATTCAGTTTGCAAAAATACTGTTGGGTTTCTAAGTAAATAAGCACTAAAGGGGAAAAAATATTTTATTTTTCAATTTTTTTTAGTTCTATAGACAAAATATTAAGTTTTCAGTTACTCAATTTGTGATTGCATTGTTCCTTTACTTTGAATTTGAGTATCGGAAAGCAAATAACTTCCATAAGCGATATCAAAATGCAGAGTAAATTCTAATTTTTGGATGTTCCCTTAAGGATTGTGTTCAATTACTTTAAGATCGGCAAAACTTTCTATGCCAACAGAATGACTCCAAAATGACTTTAAAACAAAGTATAATTAGACTTAAGTTTATTTTGTAACTATTATTAATGAATGAAAAAATATTAAAATCTGTTTTTGAAACCTGTGGTTTGTATTTTTTCGGATGGTAAACAAGTTTGGATGAAAATAAAAGTGGAAGATTTTGAGCCCAGACAACTTGTGAACTGAATAAACTACATTATGAGGTTTTTCATTGAATGGTCATGAATAAAATAAGAGTTTAAGTAACCTCGAAACAGATTTATAGTTCTTAAAAAGGAATAAAATGATATCTTGCAAATTTTTAATTAAAAAAATGCTCATTCAAAGGAAAAGCTTGTAATCCAAAATACTCCAGTTCATAAAGTGAAAAAATATATTTACTGAATCGGCGTGAGCATAGATTCCTTATATAATTACTTTTTTAGTTACTTTGCAATGTGTACGTTGTGAATTCCTAAATGCCAAAAGCACGGATACTTCAAATTCCTCAAGATCCATTGTTAGGGTTCCTACACATTAAAATCAGTCTATGCATGATTTGAAAGTTTGCACTGGTGCTATGCAGTTATCCTCCGCATCACTTGACCGCTTGACGTCGCCCTCGTGTTGCCTCCAAGTGTGACGTTAAAAATTAGCACGTAATAAAACTGTCCCTACATCAAAGCGTGAAATACGACTGCAATTGGATTGTCATCAAAAACTAGTTCATTTGTTATTGACATTCGATGAATATGGGATTGTTCATATGAGAAATGAAAGCAATAGGACTATCAAAGTTGACAAGGAAATAAGGATTTATTATATCCTGTTTTTGTGATCTGTGTAACGTCACGCGAGGTGTTTTCCATGGATTTGCTCATTGTTCATTTTTTCGCCGATCCATTTTAAAGAAGCTTACTGAAGGTCGTATTTTATCTCTTCATTTCTTTAGCAATCAATGCCTCTTGGTCAGTATTTTAGAGTACTTTATGAATCGCTTCATCTTTATAAATCCTTTTCACAGAAAGCTTTCCTCTAAAGCGTATAAATTTTAAAAACCACACAATTTCTTTAATTTTTTTTATCTAACCACAATTTTAAGATGTTGAGGCTGTGCAATCAAGTCATAGTTTCTAGAAAATACTTAGTATCTCGAAAAATTATTAGGACATGCTATCAGTTCATAGATTTTTATTCGTAATATTTTACTTAAGCATACAAATGAAACCAAAAAAGAAGTAAATGTTATTTTAGTAAATACAAATCATAATAATTTGAACAAAACTCTTACATTTATGCAATTACGGTTAAAATTGAAAATAAAAGAAATAGTTAAAAAAAGTTCTCAAAAGTATTGGGACACTTCCCAATAAATTAAAAATAATTCAGACTTTGAAATTAATCTTTTTAGGTCTCTTGTTGTCCTCACGAAGTCTATCTGGCATGGATTGGATCAATTTTTTGCAAAACGATCTATAGATTTTACTCTCTTTAGCCAAATTTTTTCTTAAATCCTTTTTGTTAGAAATTTGGTGCTAATAGTTTTTGCTGCAAATAATCTCACACATATTCAATGGGATTAAAGTCTGGACTTTGTGCAAGAGTCTTAATGACCGTGGAAGAGGACCCATAACTTCTAAATATCTACAGTATGTTTCGGGTCATTATCTTGGTACAGTTTAAAATGTCCCGAGATTCCCAGTTTTCTTGCACTTTGCTTTTAAATTTCGCTTGAGAATGTCAAGATGGACATTTATTAATTATACCACCAATTAAATGCAAGTTCCCGACACCAGAGCTTGTCATGTACCCCTAGACAATTCGGTTACCCCCTTCATATTTGACAGTAGGCCGTAAATTTTTGACGTGCATTGCTGTATTTGATTTTCACCAAACTTTTTGCTTACCAACCGATCCGAAAATGTTATATTTGCTTTCATCAACAAAATTTTTTCCCAATATTCTGTTGGCTGCCTTGCATACATTTTAGCAAATGCCAACCTAGCTTGTCTATTTGTTTTGCTGATGTAGGGCTTTCTTTGAAGTACTCTGCCGTGTGTGTGTGATACTTATGTTTTCTTAAAACATTTCTGACAGTTTCCAAATTTACTGATATCCCAAACATTTACATTGCAAAGCCATTTTTACTGCACTAGTTCTTGAATCAATGTGCACTTGTCCCCCTCACGATCCACCTCTCTTCAGGTTCATTAAATATCCTTAGACGCTCTGATCTTTGCTTGTTTTCAACACTATTTGTTTTCTTTAACCTGTCAAAAAAATGTGTGATAAAAACAGTATACTTAATTTCAAGATTTTTCCTATAAAGCGAACCGATTTCTTCCTCTTTCCAATGACTCGTTACGAGATTTCACACACCCATCTATATCTTTGTTTCTCGCCATTTCTATAAATAATCTTATCTGTTGAAACTTTTGTTTAAACTTTTAGCCTAAAATTGTGGTGTGAAATTAAACTATTGATGCGCTGTATATTTGTTAAACTTTTAATTTCAAAAGTGTCCCAATACTTGTGACTTCAGTGTGCCTTTGAATTATATTTGAAAAGCTAAATTAAGTTATAATACTAATGAAATTTTCCTTGTATACTTTGTACACCAATTGTTAAAATATTTCTCATTTCATTTCGTTTGTTTTAATGTGATAAATATTTTTAAAATGGCTTTACAGATATGCATGCCAAGTTGTCCCCATGCTTCTTGAGCGATTGTATAAAACTAACATAACATAGAAAATAAAATTAGATTAGTTTTAAGTAACGTTAAGTTCACACACATTAAATTCTCAGATCCTTCTCGGAAAACAAAAATTAGAAATATATAGTGGCTCTCGCATCACATATTTATGCAAAAAGACAACCTAGAGACAGAATTATCTGAAACAGTCTCCTAAGATCAAACCATAGTTTATCTCGATAAATTCGGATAACTAGCAGACTTCAATTGTTCTATAAATATTTTTCGAAGAACCATTTTGTAATAAAATTTCTCATTGAGGTCAGTGTCAATAAAAGTAATTTCATCTTGAAAATTGTTCCAGTTATATTTTAAGTGTTCTTTCCTTACGCAACTCTTATTTTCGTATATAAGGTCATCCAAACCCTGACCTGCAAAGCTCGGACAAGGTGTACTTCTCGATTATTTGTACATCGACCGTCAAAGCCGCGTGGTCTTAACTCTAATGTGGCATTACAATGAACGCGCATTTGTCATGTCAGGAAGTGTATTCAGCTGTTTCTTTGAAACTTTTTCCATCTAAAACGAGTGTGTGCATGTTACTAAATGTGTAAAAAAAAGTCTGAAAGGCAAGTACTATAGTCCTTAAGCTAAGTCTTGAATTTTAAGGGTTCCATTTTTGAGAGATGGGGTTTTAAACTTAAATTGTGAAATTTCCCTAACGTTTGTGTATTCTAGGTTAACTCTTGTAAAAAAATTATTAGTGTTATTCATAATTAAAATTTCTAATTCAAATTTATTTGTGCAGACGTGCAGTTGCATTTGAAAAATTAAAATTTACTCATTTATGTACGTTTCGAGATTTATCTGAAATATTTAGTTCAATTCTAAAAGTTTTTCAGCCGAGCCATAAAATCAACATCTTGCATCCTAACTAAAATTTAACTTTTTGCTTGTCAGTCATTTCTAATCTGAATTATTCTCTAGAAGTCTAAGTGTTCTCTTCTAAAACTTTCTATAAAAAATTTTCTAACGAGTAGACATCTACACTCTTGATTCGTTCTTTTAATAATATCAATATTTTTGAAGAATTGGTCATGGGTTTTTAAAATGAGTAGAGCACCGTTTTATATTTATGCTTCAATCACAAATCAGACTTGGTTATTGTAGTGGATAATTTCAAAATATAATTAAGATTTAATTACTTTTTTTTATTCTTGTTATAACTTATTTTTAATGTACTCAACGAGCTTTTTAAATATTTTAGCCAAGTAAATTTATAATTTTATATTAAAACGGAAATAGTGTAATTTTTTCATACTTAGAATAAGAGTTATTGTGCATTTTAAAAATGTCTAATCCATCAGGAAAGCTGTTATGCTGCATAACTTATTAGTAAAAATATTGTTTTCTTTAAAATAAAAATTCAATTCGGGTTATTAGTACATTTGCTGAATTTAATTATTCAATTAATGCTGAAAAATAATCGTACATTGAAGATGCGTTCTTGCAATTTCAAGTGTGGTCAGATTTTTAGTTCGATGCGGTATAATTGGTCGACTTAGCACCATTTTAGCTAGAAGGTCGAAGAAATTTGGTTCGATTGTAACAAAGGCCATCGTATGTGAAATGAGTTATGCATTCTTTAAATCATCACATAGTAGGTGGATGCTTTAAGTGAGGTACCTAATCTTCCTTCCACTTGACGGTCCAAAACCTTCAAAATTCTCTTGTAAAACATTTTTACTGTATCTTTAAGTCAAAGTGAACCTCCTAATGGCTTGGTTAACAATGTTCGAGTTTAGCTCTTGATTAGTTTTAATTGTTCTGAAAAACGCGATGTGAAACAATGGAGACTGTTGCACTTTAAGTTTATCTCGGGTCCATCTATAAAATTTTAAAAATAGGCACTTTCTTGGGTATATCCCTCATTACACTTGACTGGAAAATATCCGTATATCATTGCGTAATTTGAAAGAAAAAATATTTTTACACTTGGTGGATTTTAGATGCCGAGTTCTCCTTTCTTCGTAATAGTTTTTCACTACATCGAATTCCAAATAAACGTCTGAACCTTTGACTGCATCAAATAACTCGGTGAGCCCTTTAAATTCTTTTAAATCTAGTGGGAAAATATTAGTTTCTAAAATTTTAACACATTCGTATGCTGTAACTGGTAAGAAACGAGTCCTTCTCAACGTCAGCTTTTAGTAAAAAAATACTTGATATTTAAAAGCTTATTTTTTAATTGTGAGGACTTTATTTCTTTTTTTAATAATGTTTTAATATACTTTTAGCCTCTTATTACATATTACTTAAACTTCATTTACATAACACAATTGTGTTAATAGAACTTTGATTTTTTTATACGAAAATTTTGCTTCGGTTAAAGAATTTCCTGCGTGTCAAAAGGTGTAGTAAAAGTAAGTTAACTTATTTGTATATCTTCAAAGCCAATTGAAACCTTTTGGCGAAATCAATTCTGAAATAGAACACTCATAATCAATCGTCTTGTTTATAAAGCGACTTTGAAATGTTCAAAAGCGATGAATTCAAAATGACCTTAACTCTAATTTCATTTTTAAAACTAAAGTACTATTTATTTTCTTGTAGGTGAAGCAGTCTCATATTCGAAGTAGTGTTGTATTCATGGTAAGCGAATTTATTTGCTTAAGTCTTTTGATGTGTAAATGAAATTATTAGACGTAGATTTTTCAGCGCATACATTTTATTTTCGTAAGCTTCTATATAAAACTGAAAAAAATGTCATTTTTTTGCTTGCAATTCATTACTTTAAAATGAGCGCAGGTTCAAAAAATAAGAAATTAACATTCTCTATGTTAGATTGAAATAACAAAGATACTGAATTTCTTGAAGAGGAAAGTGTAAACATTTACTAGAACTTAAAAAACATTTCTTAAACAGCGAAATATGTAAAGCAGCATGTACATCTGAGAGCCTAACTGTTCTCGGATATATACGCCTTTTTAAGCACTGAACACATCAACTGTGTTTCTTGACAATACCAAAGAAATTTACCTATTCAGATTGGTACGGCGTCTTCTGTAGTTCATTGGTTTTCTGCTTGAGAATCTCAAATACGCCTCGGTGGCTGATAATGACTGGTGGTAGTTCGTTACTGTTCGATGGATCACAGGAAATTAGTTTTGAAAATTTAAAACGGGTAGGTACGGTTCTGCTCACAAATGTATGCTCACTTTAAGCTTCAAGAGATGGCAGCTATATAAAGTACCACTTTTGACCGCAATTCAGAATCACAGTAAATATGTCTTTGAGAGTGGCATTATCTCAATAGCTTATAAGTATAACGAAACATTTGAAAAGTTACAGCATACCAAAGTTGCTCACGTTTAAGAAAAGCAGTAAACTTTGCAATGGGTAAAAATTGACATTATCTTCCGAAATAATCCTATGGCATTTAATTTAAATAAAGATTATATAATTGCATCTACCAAGGATGTACCAGGATGAATCTCTTAAGGTAGATGATATAACTATTCATACGAATCTTATCCATTTAAAATAAGATGCGTATCCTAAGCGGAAAGTAAAATTTTTCTTGTCATAAATGACTTGACAGAAAGTTATGAAATCATCTGTTCTCTTGAAAATGCATCTTCATTAATAACTACGATGCAATCTTTATTTAATAAGAAAAATAACGGAGAACACACGCTACGCGCTAATGAACAAGGTCATATAAAGCCTTGCTTACTGGATTTGTTGCATTTGAGTTGAAAAAATTCACTTGAAAGAATCTTAAAGGTAGTTTTCTCGGAATTTTATTACTGAAATAATAACTTATTTTGACATTTGTCCAGTGAATTCGGGGATGCAGAAGTTTTTTCTGAAGAAAATTAACAAATTTCTTTCTAAAGCATTCTGGTGTGTACATTTTTTAGTGATAGGCATTTCTACTTCAATTTTGTCGTATTGAAGATTTAAAAAGGCCCCTTTAATTGAACAGAAATTGTATTCACAAAAATTTTCATTTAAACTTTTTAAGTATTCAGTTGAAGAAAACTCGCAATTAATCCCACATGTTTCTTTCTCGCCGTATTTAATTTTCTTGCGAAATTGTACGGCACTATTAAAAATGTAATTGAAAAATCTACGAGAATGTACCAAGAGGATTTTTTGTAATATTGGGAAGATACAAGTATAATGAATTTTAATTTTCTTGTCTACCATGCTTCCCAACACTGCTTTGAATAAGAGTAGGTATTTTCAGTTTTTCTAACGAATTCTTGATTATTAGCATATCAGAACTATTTATAAGCTCCTAGTATCATTACTAACGTTTTTCTAGCTCGATACTTTGTTCTTTTAATTCTCTTTAGGATGAGATTTTTAGGGAAATATATTTAAAGAGATTAGAATGTAATGGCCATGGTCGTGAATTCAAAACTTGGTTCCTCTGAAAAATCACCTTATAGAAGGTCTGAATCTGTCCAGGCTCAAAATCATCCCGTTTGCGGAATTTAGTGAATATCAACTCTCTGGGGTATCATCCTCGTAACTTGGCTGCTGTTCAAAATTACGAAGTCCATCATTAATAGCCCTCGTATTGCTTCACAAATTGATTAGAATCTAATATATTTTTAATTTGTTTCGTGTCTCACCCTGGGTCTAGAAGGACTTGAATTTTTTCCCAAAGAAAATAATTCAAAGTAATTTGAAAATAGTTGACAGTATTTCATCGGGTCAATATTACGTTAAATTTTCTTGGGATAGATTGAGTTATCCAAAGTTCCGCGTATCTTCGTAATTTTTACTCGTCATTGGAGCACTCAAAAAGCTGAAAATGTATTTCGGACAACATTTATAACTTTTACTGTCCAATTTGGTATTTATGTTTGGAGAATGGGATCACACAAATCTGTTAACCTCTTAATAATTTATCGTAATATCTTGTATCTAATTATCCGTACTTATGGGCAATTATTTCAATTTAACCGCTTTAAATTTCATTTGAATAAGCTATTTTTCAACCAAGTTTCAAAAAAATGCATGTACAAAATCTAATATAATCTACCCATTTGCTAAAGTAATATTTCAGTGTTGTGTAACGTAAAATCAGTCTTTCTATAAAAATTTAAATGCCTTAAGCATTTTAGTCCATTTCACAAATGAATTAAAGCAACTTTAGTCTACGCAAATTTTTAAAGGTTAAATTCAAACTTCTATGAACCTCGGGGAATTTCAAATTCTCGGTTCATTTCATTGCAATTTAAAAAAAATTTGGAACAAATATATTCCAATTTTAAATCTCGTACAGAGTAAACTATAATCAGTGCGAGAAGTTTCAGATTTTTAAGACTAGAGTGTAACTGTCGAAGGTTGTCCGTTAAGTAACTACATAAATGCATTAAAAGGACAGACAGCTGCAAATTTTGGAAATTCACGGGATTTAGGTGGAGAATTGGCATCCTCGAAGTTAATATTGACTTATTTTTTAATTTTAATCTTGATTCATCAATATTGATCACGAACTGAAAAAATTGCATTTGTAATTACAAACATGACAGTGCCACTTTAAGAATTTGAAGTTATTTTAAATGACATTCTCTCGCAACTTCTAAGCAATTAATTTTTTTAAATTGTTCGAATTTAATATCTGGAGCAGGTTAATCTCATAAATATAATGTGACAACTACAAAGCTAGCTAAGTATTCTTCGTTGAAAATGGAAATTCTAGATCTTCGTCAGCGAAACAGTAACTCTTTTAAACAGTGGTTTCCTGATTGCGTCTTTCAAACGTCCCTGAATCTAATGAATACCTTCTGAGACTTTCATCAATTTCTCGTGGTCTCCTGTGTTTCATCATCGCCAGATCACGTTTTCCAGATGGAAGTGGACTTCCGACAAGAATCCATTTCCGTGGGCATCCTATTCCGGCCCCATTCTTTCTCGATGGATAAAAAATAAACCGCGATAGAGAAATGGGGCCGCCCTGTGGCGACCACTTTCTCCTCTGCAACAAGGAAAAGTCGTCTCACGTGTATAGCTTTCGCTTTCATTTGACCCACCCGCCGGCGATGGAAGTGTTTTGTTGCCCAGCCCCTGTTTTTCTTTCTGTCCTCTTTCTCTTTGGAGCACCCCATCGCTTTCCAAACACCAGACCAGGAAGTTGTTCTCTTCCAGGATAAAAAAATTTCCTAATCAAGAGCACCTGTCTATGAAGAGACTGTAGTCTTTGAGTTTAAAATAGGCCATATCGGAAACGCGTACAATTTTTTATAAAATGCCTGCTACATATCGCGTTTCAAATCTATAACCCTTGGTTTTTGAAGCCGCAGATTTCACCTAATATTTCTGATCTTGTTTGGAGTGAATTTCTAGAATGTTCTTTGACAGCTAAGATGGGGACCATTTTAAGAATAGTCGTAATATCTTGTGAAAATGAAGTCTTTCAGAACTCGCGATATTTGAAATGGTCACTTCCACGTATTAATAAGTCTTAAATTAATTTCACTTAGATCACCAGATTAATCTTTAAATTTAAATTCACTCAACTTGCTTAAATATCGAATACAACATTTAAGCCCGAATCCTTGATTACCCGTAAACTATGACTATATGCATGTTAAAGAAAAGAAAAAAGCCCCCCTCAACCCCCATTATTTTTTCAATTCAAATACGAGTGTTACGAATGATCTTTAATTGCAAGTACTACGTAATTTTTTTCAAATTGTTGAAACAATTTATTTACATAATTTATGTTTTAAGAACTAAGTTTTCTATTGATAGTTGGTACATAAGGAAACTATACAAATTTCTTATAAATACAAATCATATTTATAAGGAGTAAAACAAATCGTTTATGAATTTCCTTTTTAAATAATTGGATCCAGAGACAGCTAGCGCATATATAATTTCCAAAGTATCCCTCATACAGGTTTTAGTGAGGTATTATTTATAACTAAACATTTTCTCTTGTGCATATTTTTCCAAAAGAGTTTTAAACTGTCTTGTATTTCAAATGCTAAATATACTCTTAAAAAACACTCTATAATATTACTACTATAATAAAACTACTCTATATATATATATTTATACTCTAAAAAACAACGATATCAAATATTCTAATGCTCGGAAAAGTGCCACGTACAAATATTTAGGTAGTACATAAGATGCCATACTTTAAAAGTGGCCTTTACATACTAATTGTATACGTCTAGTTGCATCACAACGCTAAAATGATGTTCAGTGACATCCGCTGCCACTTTGAGAATTAATGACATCCTAATTACTGAACTTCATCACTTTAAAAAATATTTAGTCCATGGGAGACTATTTCAAGCCATTGAACTAGATTGATAACTTGCTTAAATGTACCATATAAATTCTGTTGTAATTATGTATATAATCTAGAAAATGTTCTTTAGTATTTAAATAAGCTTGCTTGCAGTTCCATATTTTCTTTAACCGAATACTTGAATTTTTAAATGTTTAAATTTTCCAGATTTTTTTATAAAAAATTATTTTAAGTTTTCACCTATCATCCTCCCTCCCCTTCTAAAATATAACTTCCGTATTCTAAATCGGGAAATAATGGATTACCCTTTATTTTTCGATTTTTCTTGAACATTGGTTGCTTCGTTATCGATTTATCTCCTATTTATTTTAACCGTTTTTACCGTCTACATATTAAATGTTCCATTAAAAAAATATAGCCACACTAGCAATAAACAAAGCTGAATTAAGGCTAATTTTTAATATGAAAAAAATTTATCAATGTCATTCTCTAGGGCACTGATGGACAATTCTTTTTAGAATGAAGCAAAAAAGTTTATGTCCTATTTCATTTATTATGAAGCATAAAACTAATGTTTTAAATTCTTTTTACTAGTGCAATGAATGAAGCTATGCCTAAGTTGCTCTTTTCCAGTTTCTTATCTTAAATATAAAAGGAAACTAGTAAAGTTTATCCTTGTTTTGTGGGGAGGGTCGCGTCTTTTGTACATTCAAAATTGATACATTTTTAAATTCTCAACACACTACATTTTGCATATGGTAAAATATTCAGGTTTCTATTGCAATTTCCACAAATAAAACACGCATACGCCCTTAAATTTCTAAGGCATTGAGAGAAACTACAAGTTTTGTACGTTAGTTTAAAATATGTGGCGATCCAGAGAAATCTCCGAGGGCTACATCTAGACGTCGGCCAGTTTGCACAACACTTATCGACAAGATTTCATCATTCTTTTTGTGGTACAGGATAATTACGGTACAATTAAAAGGCAGCTTGTATGCTTTAAATGTGTGAAATATAAAGCAAATAAAAATGAGAGAATGTATTGGCCTTTTCTTTTAGGTGTAATTCTCTTGACGAGTAAGAACACGTGGAGCTCTTGACACTCCGCTATGAATTTCGAAACCACTTCAATCCCTGAGTTCTATGAAGGCCGATCAGTCTTCATCACAGGAGCTACAGGGTTCATCGGAAAAGTAAGTTTTTACCAAACACACAGGTTTAACCAGACTATGTTACTTTCCATTAAAATCCGACTTTTTTTTAGTTTTGGAAAAGATTTATATCACCAAGTTCTTGGTACGAAAAGATTTCATTAAATCTATGATTTTTGTGTTATTGTTTAGAAAGCTGGTGAATCGAAATTTTTATTAACTTAGTTTAATTTGTCCATCGTAACTCATTTTTAAACTTAATTCCTTTTTAAGAATCTGCTGCGTGCAGTTTCCATAAAATCTAGAATGCATAAAGTAAGAATATAAAGAACCAAATATAGTAATATATATCGGTGTAAGACGATCACGATACCAGTTAAATCCAAAATAAAACTGTTGATTCGTTAGAGATATAGCTTTCTTCACCTTAACTACCAGGAAAAAACGTAAGGTTGAAATAAAATATTCCATTTCTCACAGGCCCATATATATTCGGAGAATAAACTTGAAGTTCAATGTGCTTATAATCTACTTGCTTTGAATATTTGTCTTAAGCGACATTCCAGCAAATACATTAAAATGGCTCGCTTATTTCCATAGCAACGTTTTGTGTAGTAAATTATTTCAATACAGAATTATTCCCAGTGGTGACTATTGTAACTCAAGTAATTGTAATTAAAATTCTCTATATTTAAAACCATCTATTCTTTCATAATTTAAAATGCATGCGATTGCAGATATTAAATTCTATGAACTTTTACTTTTTAATATATTTAGCACCAGTCCTAGACATTTTTCTCCTGCAATAAATTACAGTCAAAGCTTTAAATTTAATCTTCAGAGCTCGGTCAAAAATACTTAGTTATCAATAAATTTGCGTGTTAGAATTCAAACGCATTCCTAGTTAAATATCAATCGAACATTTACCTTTTGTCTTCAGCCATCAAATCAAATGAACAGACATTAATTTTTTTATGATCTTTTCGTAAAAGGAATCGTATGGAATTAACATATTAAAAACAAATAAGATAAAAGTTCAAGGGGCATGTAGTACGAAGGTATTCAAAGATAATTGCACAAATGGGTCCTTTTCATATTTCCTGAAAGATTTATTCTATATTAAATGGATGGCTTGCCCTTTATTCGATACCATGCTTGGTATCGAATTGGATTTATTTTAACTTGAAATACATTGTAGAAAAATCGGATCTTTTTGTATCGGAAAGAGAAATTTTCGTTTCTTTTTCCAAAAGTATGGATGCAATAAATTAGTTCATGAAAATTTTCTTTTTGGCCAAATTTTCAATCGTTAATTTCCGAAATATGAAAAATGTCGCATTTCAAAATAACAAAGGCAAAAAGCAGGAAGTGCTGTAATTTAAAGTGACAATTTCGGACAGTCGAATGCCTGTCGCACGCTTTTATTTCCTTATTAACATATTCTACTTTTTTGCTCAGCAATTGAGGTTGTTCTAAGGATACTTTCACACTTTATGCGCATCGCGGTGCAAATAAAAAGGTGTGAGCAAATATTGATCCAAACTGTTTACAATTACAAGCGTTTAGTCGTGATTCAAAAGTGGGAGTCTTAAAAAAAAAAATTTGTAGTTCACAAAGAAAATAATTTAGTTGCATTAACATGCGTCATAATTAAATGGAAAATCATTTTTAGTTCGAGTTAAGGCCTTGTTGTGTGTGCATTAGTTATAATCATATTCCATACAGGGGTAGAAATACAGCAATAGCTTGCCCTTGTATAGGTAAGAAGCTCGATGCGTAGTAACAAATGCAACTTTCACAAAGATCTATAAAAACAAATTGTATTCGATTTTTAAACATTTTTCTGTAAAAAGAGAAATTATACAATTTATTATTTACGTTTAAGAATCAAGAAAATTATGAGAATATTTTTTTCAGAAATAAAATTAGACAAAATATTGATTCTCTTTCTTGCTGCAGTTGTAATTTCCCAGACGAAAATAACAATGGAAAGAATTCCTTAAATCTGTGCACCTCAATTTTTTTGATAAGGAAAAATTTTGTTTATAGAAAAATAAATTCATGAATTACACTTTCATAATCACTCGGGTATACCTTAAGATTCTCTCTTGCGTAATGCGTCGTGGTAGCCTAGTGGTCATGGTTACGAACTCCTTGCCAGTGTTGTCGAGTCGAGAGTTCTTGCCCTCATGCCACTGAAGACCCGTGTAAAGGGGCTGATGCGCGTTAAATATGTCGTGACTCAGTCCTTGCATAGGTGTGATGTGGAAGTTAAGAGAGCGTGGTGACGGTTCGAAGATGTCGTCCTCGTCACTAGAGCCCAGTTCAAAATTGAGATCAGCCTCCAATAGCTTCCCGAAATGCCGAGTGCGATATTAATCAAATTTAACTGTTTATATATATTTTTGTACACTTAAGCAACATTTTTGTTTTGAACATAGCAGTCGGTAAGTTTCTTTCTCGTCGCATAAAAGCGGTTTCTTTCATACAATTGCATCTTATAGAATTTACGGGGTCTTAACTGAAATTAAAATAAAATAAATTAATTGAATATTTGTTCCCTGCAGGTTCTGGTGGAAAAACTGCTGCGATCATGTCCCGGTATCAAGACTATATTCGTGTTGATGCGTGAAAAGCGGGGCAAGGAGCCCAAGCAGCGCCTAGAAGAACTCGTCAACTGCAAGGTTTGATTTCTGCCATTTTAAGTAATGGAATAATCCATACAAAATATAAACTATTATCTATGAATCTTTCACTGGCAAATATTTTGCAAATTGTTTGAAGAACGTACGTACATTTTATCTGTATTACAAAAGAAAAGGTAGTGTTAACTGGAAAAGATTAACGTAAGTTTCTATAAGGATTTTTTGTGTTATGTTTGAGGTCTCGTAAATCTTGCACCAGAAAAATTATTGTGACTGTCAAAGTGTCCTTTTATTAAGAGAATAAAATTCTCCCATGCGGCACGAGCATACACGAAGATTCGCTCATTCCTGGACTCTTCATCGACTGAACTCGTTTACGCTTGAGAAAATCTGATTAAATGAAGTTACAATCTTACTTTACACAAGTAACAAAACACTTAACTTCAAACAGCATGATTTTAGGTTTCATTTAAATGCTTTAAGTTCATGAACCTAACAGACAGAATTGCATCAATCAAAAAAATATTTGTGAAATTTTTTCTATTGGTTAAATGATCTCAAAATTCTCCACTTTGAATTATTTAAAGCAATTGATGAATATATTTAACTTTATTTCAATATCGCCTAATTCTTCTATGAGGCAGTTGTTTACAGATAAGAGTAGAAACATGTTTTGTAAGTTTCCTTCCATCAAAGTATCCAGATTCAAACTATGTACTATTGTGGCTGCATTCTGTTGACTTTTCTTCAGTTAGAAATCTATCGGAATGAAAACATGTCTGTATTCTGTTTCTTTTTAGGTTCAATTTTGTAATGGCATTTATTTGTGCTTCTATTAACTAATGAATATAACTACAAGAATATCTAAAAGAGGAAACTTTAATTCTCCGCTTATTGTTATAATTTATTTTAACTAATCCTTGTTATTTTAGTTACCATTTTATTTTTCGAACGGCGTCGAGAGGATCGAATGATCTTTGAGCTTAATGGCATTGATTTTGTAGCCAAATCTGAGGTTTAAATCCTTATTCTATCAAACCCCTTCAGAGTTTGACCTGCTTGAGTAAGGTACCTGAGGAAAAGCTTCAATGAGATTTTGCAGTCTTTAACAACTTTAATAACGTTCTTCCACAATAACCGCAGTGATTTTCTCTTTTCAACTTTTCTTTGTCGTTCAATTTCTTCTTGTTATTTACAGTGTTTTTATCAAGATCGGATTCGTTAATTTACGAAAGAACTAGGCTAAATTTGGCTCTTGTCCCATTAAAACCAACCTATTCGACTTAAGACTAGAATGCGGGAGAGCTGCTTAAGGCTGGATCAAAGTATAATCGGTTTTATAATTCTCAAGTTATATATTGAAAATCACGAATGGTATAAAATGCAGACCAAGTTCTGTTTGAAACTTTTTATTCAAATTGCTCAAACAAGTAATTTCAATTACATTCGAAAATCTACGTCAGAAATTTTGTGTACCCAACATATACTGCGAGCCTTAAATTCCTTCCACACGTTTTTCTTGACGTTTCCTTTACTGTTACCTTTTAATCCTCACTATGAATAATATAATTAAGTCCATTTAATATTTCACATCAAAAAATGATTTTGAATTGTAGTGATATTCCAAAACTAATTTCCTCCACTCTCTAGGTCTTCGACTTGGTCAAGAAAGAGAAGCCTGAAGCAGTTCAAAAAATAGTCATCATCACTGGTGACTTATCTTTACCTCAATTGGGTGTATCGCCGGCCGATCTCGAAACAATGTCTCAATCTGTGTCCGTTGTCTTCCATTCTGCAGCAACGGTCAAGTTTGATGAACCTTTAAAGTAAGTTTCCTTATTGCCGATCTACTAGAAATCAAATTTGATCAAAAACGGAAAGTTAATTTCCTTTTTTATTTTAATCGATCTCCCACAAGAGCAGTCTTTTTAGGATATTATACTTTGCACCCTATTATACTTAATGAATGGGTGGGTACACTTCTCATTAATTCATAATCGAAACTCTTTACAGAAAACTGATCTTTCTGATTATTCCAGGTCTATTTATTCAATATTATGTGATTGACATTGCATAACATTTTACTGAAGTTTTTTAGAAAGACGTTTGAACTACATTTATTTTTGGAACTTCATGTAATTTTTATGTAAAACTCTATGCAATGTAGGCTTGTTTTGATGAAACTTTCGGAAGGCTTTTTCAAAAACTTTGTTTTAAATTCCAATTTTTAAATGACGAAGAACGATGTTGGGGGTCATAATAATAATAATAAATACCATTGAATGCGATGGAAAAGTAATCGGTCTGTACTGTTTGAAGAAATCTTTATTTATGTTTACTACACAGTTACACAAAATACATCTGGCGGCTCTCGCGCGCCCTCTTACGGAGAAAAATAAGAAGGTTTAAAAAAGGTTACAACATGCCGCCCACCTTGAAATATTATTTCAATATACATGAACAATATAAAGTTATTATACATGAATGAAAATTTAATATTTAAGTAAACATTCACAACAATGAAGTATATATGCATATTAAAATGACCTACAAATAATAAAATTATAGATTTAAATTGGTAACAGACTTAATTTTGTTATATTTCTTTTAAATATGCCATCTGATGTTTTGACAGTAACAACCCTGACTATATTATCTAAACCAGGATGCAATTGAACAATTCTACCCATTTTCCATTTAGTAGGGGGTAAATTGTCCTCTTTTATAAGGCACAAGTCATTCAATTGAAAATTTTTTGTTGGCAGAAGCCATTTTGGCCTTTGTTGCAATCGAGATAAATACTCTCTGTGCCAACGTTTCCAAAACTGTTGAACTAGTTTTTGAATTTGTTGCCATCTAGTAAGATAAGAATGACTTGAGTCATTGTAATTAGGTTCAGGAATACTTGTCAAAGGCCTTCCAATAATGAAATGACCAGGCGTTAAGGCTGATAGGTCGTTAGGGTCATTAGATATGGGCGTTAATGGTCTGGAATTAAGACAAGCCTCTATTTGAGTTAGAAACGTTTCAAACTCTTCATATGTTAATTTAGTTTCTCCAACAACGCGTCTTAAGTGATATTTAGTTGACTTTATTCCAGCTTCCCAGAGACCACCCATGTGTGGTGCACCTGGAACATTTAGATGCCATTTAATACCATTATCAGTTAAAAATTTACTAACATTTTGATTATAATATTCTGATTTTGCAAGCTTCTCAAATTCCATGAGTTTGCGTTTTGCTCCAACAAAGTTGGAACCACAATCACTGTATATGCCACTGCTTTTTCCTCTGCGGTAAATAAACCTCTTCAGAGCTGCAATAAATGCATCTGCTGAAAGATCAGTCACCAGTTCTAGATGAATAGCTCTAGTAGTGAAACAAACAAACAGAGCTATGTATGCTTTAAAGGATTTGGAACCTCTACCTTTAATGGTTTTAATTTGAAAAGGGCCAGCATAATCTACTCCACAGCGCATAAAAGCAGGAGCAGGAGAAATGCGAGAAGATGGCAAATCGCTCATCATTTGATTAGTGATGGAAGCTTTTACTTTGCAACATTTTACACATTTTCTTATTAAGTGTCTGATGACATCTCTAGCACCTATTATCCAATATTCTTGAATACAAGATTGCACAAGTTGTGTACCAGCATGCAAGAGAATTTCATGATAATGTCTAATAATGAGATCTGTTAGAATATGCCTTTTTGGCAGTAGGATGGGATGTTTGTGGCCATATGCGAGATTTGCATGTCGCAAACGACCGCCCACCCTGAGAATGTTTGAATGATCTAAAAATGGATTAAGAGATAAAATTTTGCTTCTGCAAGATAGTGGTTGATTTCTTTTTTAAAGCATTGATCTCATTATTAAATTCAATAGTTTGCACTAATTTAATTAATACATACATAGCATTGTTTAGTTCATTAGTTTTTAAAAACCCATTTGTTTTATCTTTTGAATTTTTACAATTATTGACAAATCTTAAACAATATGATATTACACGTTTAAGTTTAGAAAGAGATGAGAATTTATGAAGTAAATCATTACCATCAGGCAAGTGATTTGGTACAATAATTGATTGTAATGTACAGTACCTTTCTTCTGGCACAGCATCATTCAATGCAGGAACAGAAGAGTCTGTCTGGAAAGGAAATGTTTCGTTTAAAAATTTGGGACCACACAACCATATAGAAGTGAGTAAAGTTGAAGATGATACACCACAGGTTGCAAGATCTGCAGGATTTGCGCTTCCACTGATATGATGCCACTGAGTAGCAGAAGACAACGTCTGGATTTTCGCCACTCTGTTGGCTACGAACGTCTTCCATTGGCTGGCATGGGATCCTATCCAAGAAAGAACTATGGTGGAATCCGTATAAAATTGGGCTTGTGATATAGGGTAATTCAGAGCTTTACAAGTAAAGTCCATCAGTTTAACTAACAAAAGAGCTCCGCATAATTCTAGTCGAGGAAGTGAGACAGTTTTAAGTGGGGCAACTCTTGTCTTGGCTATTATTAGTTGAACGTTGATTTTTCCTGTATCTGATACAGAGCGACAGTAAATTGCAGCTGCATAAGCCCTTTCAGAAGCATCACTGAAGCCAAATAGATGAAACTGGTTGTTTGAATCGACTAACAAGAATCGTGGAATTTTGATGTCTTTGACAAATTGTACATCATTAGCAAGTTGTTCCCATTCAAGTTTAATGTCTGTAGGAACCCTTTCGTCCCACTGCAATTGTTGTTTCCACAGTCTTTGCATGATTGTTTTATACTGAATTGTGATGGGTGACAACCATCCAAGTGGATCGAATGTCTTAGCAATTGTAAAAAGTAATGTCCTTTTGGTTAAGGTGCCTTCAAAAGATAAAGGAGTGATTTTGAAGTAGAATACATCTGAAGCTGGATGCCACAGGATACCTAAAGTTTTTACTGTATCATCATTGTATATATTCAAAGAAGTATTAGATAAACGCATATCTGAATCGATTGAATTTAAGAGTTCGCTGCAATTAGAAGCCCATTTTCTCAATACAAGTCCGGCACTGGACACCATTTGAGTCAACTGGTTTTGAAGTTCCAGAGCTTCAGAGAGTGAATTGGCTCCGGACATCAAATAATCAACGTAAAAGTCCTTGAGAGCTGCTTTAGAAGCAAGAGGAAAATTATTTGATTCGTTTAATGCCAACTGCTGTAAGCATTTTATTGCAAGGTACGGCGCTGATGCAGTGCCATAAGCAATCCTTGTCAACCTAAAGTCTTGTATTGGCTCAAAAGGTGAATTACGCCACACGATTCTCTGGAAATCTGAATCACGTAGAGTTATTTGTCTATACATTTTTTCTATGTCCGCAGTTATGGCTATTTTGTGCATCCTGAAGCGTAGGAGTAATGTTGCTAAGTCAGTCTGTAGCTGTGGACCAACCATTAGTTTATCGTTAAGAGAAATACCACTTGAGGACTTTGCAGATCCGTCAAATACCACGCGAAATTTGTCACCGTTTTTATTGGGTACTGGGTGATGCGGGAGATAAAAACTGGAACTGGCTAGAACGTCAATCTCGTTTTCTGGGATTAATTCCATGTGACCAAGTTTCAAGTAGTCGTCCATGAATTTATGGTATTGATCAGAAAGAGATTGGTTTTTACTGAACCGGCGTTAGATTTGCTGTAGACGATGCACAGCAATGTCTCTAGATGAACCAAGTTCATCACTAGAATCTCGGAATGGAAACTTGACTGCGAATCTACCTGTTGAGTCACGAGTATAAGTTCTTTTAAAATGATTTTCGCAAGCAATTTCTTCATTCGTAAAGGGTTTTGTTTCAGAGAGTTCCTCTAATTGCCAAAATTTGTCAAGTTGAAACTCTACTGCGTTGTAACTTGCATGATTTGATATGATTCTTTGGCAAGAAATTTTTGTTTTTCCAAGAACAACCCAACCGAAAATGGTTTCCATTGCAGTTAAAGAATGTCCTGGAACATTTAAATGCCTGTTGAGCATTATTTCTCCAAACACGTCTGCACCTAGCAGAATGTCTATTGAGCTTGGCTGAAGACAGTTGATATCCGCTAATTGTAAATTTTTGAATGTATTCAAAGCAGACGCATCGACTTGAAATTGAGGAAGGTCACAGGTGATTTTGGGTAAAATTAATGCATCTACAGTAATACTTGTATTTTTGTAAAACAGTGATGTTATTTCTAACTGAACTAAGCCTGAAACCCTTCCCACGTTTCGCGAACTTAAACCGTCTACATTTATGTTTACGCTAGTGCGCTTAAGTTGTAATAAACTTACACAACTCTCTCTTACAAATGAGCCTTGACTGGCTGAATCAATAAGTATTCTGCATTTTTGAAAAGCGCCATTAATGTCTTTAACATAAACGATTGCGGTAGGCAATAAAACAGCCTGAGCGGCAGGTACGATTGCATTATTGCTACTTATCGTGGAATCTTCCGTGTGTATATCTGATACCGTGTTGGCAATAAAAGTTTTGATATTATTTGGATTTTTTGAGCATAATATTGAATTATGTAATTTGGAACAAAATTTACAAACACCTGCACGGCATTTAGAAATGTGATGCGTTTTATTTTCTTTAAGACAGTTAAAACATAATTTGTATTTTTTAACAACATCCCATTTTTCTTTAATCGGAAGTTCTAAGAAACTATCGCATACAAATAATCCAAAATGTGAACCGCTATTGCAATGGACGCAAACATTGGAGACTATTTGTGAAGAGTAGGGAAATTTCTTATTTGTTTTGGTCATTTTACTTCCCCCCCCCCCCCGCTTCAAAGGGAACAAATGTTTTTTTCTTTCTGGCACTTGGCTAAAGAAGCGATTGCAGTCGCCCTGCCTAAGACGAAAGATTTAAACTGGGGGAAGGAGGGATTTTTTTGTTCGAGAGTCCAAACGCGTAGTGTTTCAGGGTCAAGTTTCCCCCTTAGCAAGAAAATTATAAGGGTGTCCCAATGCTCCACGGGTTGCTTTAGGATTTATAGTGTGTCAATGCATTGTTGGGTAGTGTCAATTATTTTTCGCAATCCCGACGCAGATTCTTGTTTTAAAACAGGCTGCGAAACTAATTTATTTAATGCTGCATTTATAATTTCTGCTTCATTCTCATAGCGTTCGGTTAATGCATTCCACGCCTTTTGATAATTATAGTTTGTTAATTTAATAGATACTGAAGTAAGCCTTCTTATTTTTCTCCGTAAGAGGGCGCGCGAGAGCCGCCAGATGTATTTTGTGTAACTGGTGTAGTAAACATAAAGATTTTCTTCAAACAGTACAGACCGATTACTTTTCCATCGCATTCATAGTTGTCCGTCGAGCCGGAGAAAAATAAGAAGGCTTAAAAAAGGTTACAACAACCATTGCTATCATTTTCAAAGAATACATGGAAAATTGCAATAAAATTTGGTTTCTTAATCGCACAGGTTTATTTCAATATAATAAATGAATTATAATATGGCGATATCACTCGGAACTCGGATTCTATTGAGAAATTGTACTTGTATAATTTTAACTGCTAATCTTCAAATTTCGTCATTTGTTTGACATACCTTACAAACTTGATTAGATTCATGGATCAGTAACTTAAGAACGGTGAATTACATTCAAGAACATTGTGCTAATTGATGGCTGCTTTTTACGTTCAATTCCATTAAGTCGTAAAATTTCACTTGGTACAATATTTTAGAATTGAAACCCTCGTTACCAAGCCGCAATTCATTACTTGGTAGCAATCAAAATGGATCGTTACAGTTTTTAGGACAGTATTTCGTTTTCGTTTATTAATTCTACTATTTATGTATTTGCATCTTGCTTGTATATGTTTTTTATTAAAATTTTATTTAGAGTAATCAAATTTTTTTACCGGAGAACATTTTGTCCCCCTTCAAAGTATTAGCAATAATTGAATCCCAAAATAAAAATGGGCTCGTTTCTATTGCAGAGTTGCAGTGGATATGAATGTCTTGGCGACAAGAAGAATGCTGGAGCTCTGTCGCAAACTTCCCAACATAGTTGTAAGCATTTTTGAAGTATTTCATTATTCTACATATACCATTTGTATAAATCATCCTTATTGTTTTGATAATTATTTATTTTTCCAACTAGATATCAAATGGTTTATTTTTAAATTGAAATACGAGAAACTCTCGTTTTAACTAAGATTTCTTCCATCTCTCAACCTAAAAGCTCCAAATCTTAGTTTTCCAATTCCTCTACGTGCTACACTTCAGTGTTTTAACAATATTTTTCTCATTTAGGCTCTTGTTCACGTTTCCACTGCGTATGCAAACTGTAATCTGAAGGAAGTGGATGAAAAGGTTTATCCTCCCCCATTCCCACCGCAACAGATCATAGATGCCACTGAGTGAGTTGAAGAAATTTCTTAAAGAATTATTTTTCAAAAAGTCAACAGTTTGCAAAAAAATTTAAGTCAAAAGTAATTAACTGATAGTGTGAAAACAGACTTTATTTTTAAAAAAATAATAGCGTGCATTGGGAGAAAATTTCTCTATACGGTAGTTTGACAGTTTATACCAGTTATTGCTTACGATGACGGTACAAAACCCTGTCATGCTCAGGGAGCATTGAGATAAAATTAAGGGGGTTCACCCATGGGACGGCGTGTTTTTTAAGCATTTTTAGAGAACTTTTTTGGCGATCAGTAAAAAGATAGAACTTTGTTTTTACGATTTATTTATATTTAAGAGTATGTATAGAAATGTTTAGCCAAAAACATCCAATAGAATGTGAGTTATAACACTCTGAACACACCCACCTCGAAAAAATGGACGCTCACTTCCTAATAGATTCCGGCTGATTGGCTTAACTGAAGTAAAAAAATAGCAGCCTTTTAATCTATAAGCTTAAATACACAGAATGGACTCTACTCAATTGAAAATATCAAAAATTGGAATTTTGGTAGACCTCCTGAAGAAAGTTTCAAATTTCATCGGTTTTTGTTATGTTTTTGGTATGAAAAATGGAAATATTTTGAATCTTGGAATGATCGTGGTCCATTTGTTGCGTATACATGTGTTGAATCTACCCGATAAATTTGAAGTCATTCGGTCAAACCGTTCTTGAGATATGATGGAGGAAAGTTTGAAAAACAGTTTTGAGAAAAACTAGTTTAAAGTTTCAAGTCCTATTAAAGCAATGGAAATCTTAACTTGCCTTCAATCGGCGATGCCTGGTGGCGAAGACTAAAACAAGTTCGAAATATTCAATCATAGATATTTCCTTTTAAACCTCTACAAACTTGTCTATACTTGTATGAACGTATATTTGCATAGAAGGGTCAATGTGGTATCAAGTCGACTGTACACAATAGGCGCTCCAAACAGCTGCTCTTTAACACTTGCTTCTTTATAAGGACTTCGAATTTTAAAACATCACTTTGCTTCCTTAACATGCCTAGAATACGGTGGTAATCTATGAAAAGTTTTTTTTTTATTTTAACCCATAACATGGGTGAACCGCCTTAAGTAACAGATAATCCATCAGTTATTTATAAGAATTACAGAAAACTTGATACTCTTTACTAATATTCATTTATTTAAAGAATATAAGCAATTGGTATGAAATTATAGACCTTATTTAAAACCAACATGGATAACTTTAATTTTTATTTTTCATTTGTAAGGAAAATAAAAATTTATTCAAATATTGTGTGTAAAAAGTGTTTAACACTCCAAAAAATATTCTATCTGTTAAAGTGCTTGATCTGTTTCAAATCTCATAGGAGTATATGCATGTACCTATGATGTCGATGGCTTTTCTGCATCTTTTCGAATAAGATGAACATTTATCTGCAAGAAAGGAGTCGATGTAAGAAATTCTGGAATTCCTTTTATTAAAGGAAATGAGTATAAGCCAGTTGCAGATACATTTGTTAAGTTTCGAATTTGTTAAAACTGTAATCATTCGTTCGATTTCTGTTAGTCGTATAAAAACTAACCTTAAGTATTTTTTAGCTTTTGAAATATTAAAATAAGCATTTCTAGATAGTTTCTGAAATGGAGCAATGTAGAGTGGAAGAAAAGGGTCTTTATACACGATTGCATTTTCTTATAAGCAAAAAAATCGTTTAAGCAATAAATACTAAATTTGGGCATCCATGTAAATCCTACAGCTTGCAGAAGTTTCACTTTAAGTTTTTATAAAAGTAATGGAAACAAAACAAGACCCAATTCTTAAAATTTCATGCTTTAAAAATCAATATATATCTAGTAGCCTTCGAATATTGCTTAGTGAAATCAATGAACAAAAGCTTTTTCAATTATTCCCATTTCCTTTAAATTGCTTATTTTTCTTTAAACTCTGAAGCAAGAATTGGATTTAATGCTATCTGTTGTAATTTTGTTATATTCGCAAGCTGTCCTCTTCAAGGAAATCTTATTTATGTAACTCGGAATTTCAGTAACCTAATAAGTTGCAGATTTGCATCTATTCTATAGCAAACCATATAGCAGAGAAAACATAATGGAGTTGAATTCAAATGGATACCAAGGCCTTCTCCACAGAGTGGTGTGGAAGTCTTAAGAATGAGACCTTCCAAAACATGCGATATATACCGATTAAAACTGCACTGTCTTTCACTCATTGTTTAAATAACATATTAGGCAAATTATTCTGTCTTGAAGCCTTGGAAAGTGTACTAATAATGGGCGAAGAAGGGTCCGAAGTACGACAAAAACATAAATTTTTGAAATCCATGAGCTGCGACGGGAAAAACTTAAAACAAATGAAGTCCGTTCGCTTGTGTAGCTTTCGATTGTAGCTAATTTAACAAGATATTTAAGAACATACCGAAACTTAATTCAAATCAAAATTTTGAATACCTTATATTCAGTGTTATAAATTTAATGTAATTTTATTCAAGATGGATGGAATCAGCGTTACTGGATTCAATTACTCCAAAATTAATCGGAGACCGTCCAAACACCTACACTTTCACCAAAGCTTTGGCAGAAAATCTTCTGATTGATGAATGTGGCTCTCTTCCAGTTGCCATAGTCAGGCCATCCATTGTCAGTGCGGCTTGGAAAGAGCCTTATCCAGTGAGTATTGAACCGAATACATTTTATTACTTCGAATGTTGGTTTAAAGATCTATTCATTGCATGTCATTAAAACTTAAGTATTTTATATAATTTATCTGACAATCATATTAATCGCTTTGTGTATCTTTTGAGCACCTTTTAAATTTTTAAATATAGTTAATTGCGTCTTTTTATATAAATTGAGTGATAATTTTTTTCTCGAGTTAGTCAAATGAACTGAAATCTATCGTTTTACTGTCCATTCTTAAAGACTTGGAGATAAGCAACATAATTTATGGTTAAATTGATTTCTATAATACTTCCAGAGTTCTTAGTTGCTTTCGTTAAATATTCTAACATATAGAGCGAATAAGATGATGCAGTATTAACTGCCTTTTACTTTGTATGTAGTTGTAACTTTGAAATATTGTCATTTAATTGATCAATTTACAAAATATCTTATAAATCTGCCTTTTTTTCTAAAAGGTTTTCAATACAAGATGTAATAATAATTTTTCTATTTTATGGTAAGGATATTTTCAATAATATTTAACTTAATAGAAATTTAATTTTGTTTTTTATGAACGAGAATCCTTGTTCAACAAATTGTGGCTGTTTAAAAATTTGAATTTTCTTTTCCAGGGGTGGATTGATAATTTGAATGGTCCAGCTGGTATCATAGTCGCTGTAAGTATTTCTTTATTTTATATTCACCTAAAATTGATTTCCTAAGTGAACGGCTTAGTTTGTTTTCTATTACAGAAAATTTTTAAACAGGTATAGTCTCTTTAAGTAGTTTACAAAATATACCCTCTCCAATAATATGGTAGAAAAACTAAAGTATAAAAGATTTTAATTCAAAATCTCTAAAAGCATTTTGAAGCTTGTCGCCCTAAATGAACGTAACTTCAGGTTTCGAGTGAAATATCTAAGTGAATATCTTTTTAAAGCGAAATGGTTCTATTCAATTGAATGTTATAAATATTTCGAAATCTTGATTTTTCTAAATTCGATTTCTAGTATTTTTACTCGCAACTTCCATCCAGACGGTAACTTAAGAGGCATAAAAATTAGCATTTGTATGAAATCTTGAATTCGGGTTGTTTTTTTAGTTTGGGGTCGTTTACGTTAAAGTATGCAAGTTTCCAATAAAATTATATTTTTAGGGAAAGGTTCAACTCTTTTTAGGACTTATTATAAATACTTATTTCAAACAATGTATACAAGCTTCAGAATGTTTGAAACTCTTATTAAACTTTCTGAAATGTCAGGTTGTTAAGGACGTCTTCAAATTTAGTTCATGCATCAGCTAGTTATTTCTTGCTTTCCAGAAGTATTCGCCTAATATTCGCTTATTTTAATTTTCAGGGTGGCAAAGGTGTCTTGAGAACAATGTTAACAAAAGGGGAAGTGTGTGCTGATGTGATTCCTGTGGATGTGGTTATAAATCTGATGCTTACTGTAGCATGGTATACTGCCATCCAAAGGCGAGTGACAAATCCGAAAAATTTATCAATTTCAGAGTCGGAAAATAAAAATCTACACTTCTCGCATTTCTCAATTTCGAAAATTCAATTTTCAAGTTTTGAAAATATTTTTGGAAAATGTATCGGTATTCAAAAACAGTTTAATTTCTCTATTTCGAGTGGCCGCGGCAGCCTATTGGTAATGAAGACCCAGTGTGTAGATACAAGTTAAGTCTGTCGAGAGCTCAAACGTCCTCCCATGGTTGTAATAATTAGGAGAGGGGGTGCCAGCTCGGGTGTCATCCTCGTCACTAGACCATAGTTTAAAATTACGAGGTCGATCGCTAAAAGCCCTCGTGTAGCTGAACACAGTGCGACGTTAATATTCACTCACTCATTCTCTTTCGAATGGCTTTTTTGAAAAAATCAGTTTCACACAAGAAGTTTTAGTAAAATTTGCAAAAAATGGACTGCATTATTTTAAAGCATCTTCATTTACTTTAAATAAAAAATAAACATGCATCTATCTCAACATGCATCGAACTCAAAGACCGACACCAAATTCTTTGATTTTATAGTTATTTGACAATATGAAGTTTTTAAATCTTTCCACGGCTTCTCTCTAAGCAACTAAGACGAAAGGGGGTTTTGAAACCTAATTTTTAAAGATCATACTGCAAAAAATTTTTTGACTATGAACAAAATATTAATATAAGTTGGTTTAATCACTACTTTTATAAATCTTTTTTGGGACTTGCTGTGGTAGCCAATTTTGCCATGTTTGTGAGCATGTAACCGACAACAGTTTCTTTCGAGTCGTGGGTTCGAACCCTAGTACAAATAAAGACCCAGCACTTCGAGGGGCCTATGCACGTTAAACCTGTAGAAGTTCAAATCCTCACAATAACGAGGTTCGTCCTCAGTCTTTCTGCTTTAGAGTGTGACGCTAAAAGTGGTCATTCCGCACGTTAGAGTAACATGGAAGTTTGAAGAGCCAGCAGTGAACTCGGGTGTTGTCCTTGTTACTTGACCGTAGTTAAACATTGCGAGATCAATTGCCAGTAGTTTTCGTATCTCTAGTTAGTTGTTCAATACTGTAGTTGAAATAGTCTTTTTACAGCTTCTGCAACCAATAACTCTAGTGTTTGAGTGAAAAGTTGTTCCGATTTTCGAGCAGCCAAAGTAGCTCTAAAAAGCAGTAGGAAAATGGCTACTAGTTTCTATAGATTTTCAATCACACGCTAATATTGGATCTTGCTGAACAAATTTTGTGGATTTATATCTGCAGTTATTTGTGATGTCCTGTTTTTCACTGCAACTGAAAATTCAGAAGTGTAAATTTACATAACGAAATAAGAGCAAGATGCATAAAATTGTCTGTTGCAAGCAAAGCAGTTTTATTAATTATCCGTCAGTAGCCCTTGAGTAGCTTCAAAATGTGCTGTTTATAAACAATCTTCATATTTTATGCAAAATTTCGAGTTTTTCTTTTCCTTTTACAGGCCTAACAGTATCTTGGTATATAACTGCACATCTGGTTTCATGAATAAGTTGACTTGGGATGATATTATGAGTGTGACATATCCCAATCTCTTGAAGTATCCAAGTACGGAGCTCTTTCGATATCCCAGTGGAAGTTTTCGTCGAAGTGCGATGATTAATAATATGTGTATTGCTTTCCAACATTACTTGCCAGCTTTATTTGTTGACATCATGGCATACATTTTCTTCCAGAAACCTGGGTGAGTAGTGTTTTCAAAGATACTGACTAAATGAGATCTCACATTTTCCAATTTAGTATTTTAATTTTTTATTAGTGAAATATATAAATTTAATAAACTTGTATCCACAAAACCAGGTTAGTGGTCTAAAGTAACTTTGAATCATCTTTTCAATAATGCCAAGTATATCTTCTGCTGGAAATGCGTCCGAAACCTATATATATCGCGAATACCAATATAAATTGACTCAATAGTCAGTTATGCATGACAGTTCTTTCAAGTAGGAACTGTCAGATTCGGCGTACTTTAATTCTAAATTACGTTTATTAAAGTTTATTTATATGTATAGTATTATGGCTATATAACGTATAATTTGGCTATTAAAATGTTTAATTTCGGAGATTTAAGTATTTTAACTCGTAAATATTTTCCCACTCTCTTCTCATAGTATGCCTCATATTACGAATAATGTAGAATATAGGCATTGTTAGATTAATGTCTACTAAACAATGTTGAACATCACTATGTTTCTTTTTTAACCTTGTGTATAATTACTGCATGGGTAAGTCTTTACAAACATTTATAGAGGACGATTTCTGTAAAAAAATCATATAAAAGGTAAGTTTGAATATTTACATTCTTTAAAAATCCCAGCTGCCATTCACTTTTGGCAAGAAATTTGAAAAAGTAGGTACTTTACAAACTTGTAACATTGAGTGAAAAGATCCCGTTCTTTTGAAATATTGCAAGAAACTTTCATGAAGATTTTTCGTAAATAGTTTTCTGGCAAATTGCATTCATGGGGCTTGTAGATAAACCTAAATTATTTATATTAATGTTTGTTTTCAATGTGATTAAAAAATGTTTTATCCCCTTGTTAGAAATTCAATATCGGGAATTTCTTTTTCTGCATTTAGGATGATACGTGTGTACCAAAAAGTTCACAAGGCTGTGCATTGTCTCGAATTCTTCACTACTAGAGAATGGACTTTCCACTGCAACAATGTTCTCATGCTTAACGATGCTCTCTCGCCAGAAGATCAAGAGGTAATTATGCCTGCTTCCAGGTTTTTCAATTGCTATGCTACTTCGTACCTTAAACTAATTTACTCTGTAATCATAAAATGTTCATGAGTGATAAAAATATTTTCCAATTCAAGAAATGTGCTAAAATAGAATTCGAAGAGAATCGAAGAACAGTACGCACTTTCTAACTGAATCACACAGTAATGTAATTCTGAGATTTGATATTACAATGTTTAGGTGCATGAAGCTCCAGGCTTCATATTCTGTAATCAAAGAATTTCAGATTGTTAAATTCTAATTTATATCTTAAACATTGTAAGTTGTGCAGAAGTAAATAGTTTTAGCTGTCGCGAATTTTTTAAAATGCAGTACATAGGTTTTCTTAAATGCATCTCCTTTAAAAATCTCGGCATAGTGAAGTTCGGAAGAATTTTATTTACTAATACTGTCTATACATTAATAAATGTGATTGGGCTAATTCTGACTATTTGTGATCATACTTTAATCGTGAACAAAGAAATTGCATTTCGAATATCTGGAACTTGATTCACTTGCCTCCGAAAGTCTGAGTACAGGTAATCTTACGTGTTTATGATAAAATTACTATTAATATCTCCATAAAATCAACATACCTGTCAAGGTTTCTTCAAAATTCCCTTATTCAAACAACAAAATTTGCCTTAACATGAAAAAACAAGAATGACCACCAAATCACCAACTACCTCCGCCAAAAGACGGCGTACATTTATAAAATAACAAGGACCTTCAAATAACACCAACCACCCCCGCCAAAAGTCTACGTACACTTACAAAATAGAGCTTTTTAAGACCTTTTTTAGTAATATAATTGCACTAAGTCGTGTTTTTTAAGTAATTATAAACTTTTACGATTTATTTAGGATTTGAAAGCTTGTGAGATTCCATGGCAGGTAACAAGAGATCGATATATTATTGAAAGGAAAATCATCATGGATCTTCAGAAAAAGGGGAAATTTTTACGGCAATTGCTGAAACTGTAAATAGGAGACATTCATTGATTCAAAGTGTTCATAAACTATAAACTAAAATTTTAGCGTCCAAAGCCATGATCCACGATCGAAGCCCGTCTGCAGTGTATAACGGTTACATTGAAAACTTGGGCCAAACCATTTCAAAGAATAGTTTTCGAAGCAAATGTCTAATGATCATTTTGTAACTCTAAAATAAAGGCCCAAATAGCCGGATAGATAAATCATTCCCAAAAGACTAGTAAGTCTAAGGTTAGATTCCATTGAAAATCGTAGTCGTAAAATGGGAGGGGATCGAAGACCGTTTAAGAACAATGATCATGGTCGAGAGTGCTTTGCCTGATGATTCTCTTGTTATTGAAAATAGGACCAAAAAGTAATATGGATGGGGTAAGTCTGCTGCCATCTAAATTGAACCAAATCATACACTTCTTGAGTTGCAATAGGTTTTGCCGGACATAACAGGAATTAGATGAAAGATCCTCAGGTGCCCGATTTTTCTCCCATGGAGCTCGCTCTATCACATGTATGTGGCCGAGACAGACTGGGGGTTAAAAGGTCACGGACTCGTGTCATGAGTTCGAGCCTAGTGACACTGAAGACTCGCCATGTAAAAGGGGCACTGCACGTTAAATCTGTCAAGACTGAAATGCTTTATCGTTGGTGCGTAGAGGAGAGAAGGTGCCAGCTTCTTTGCCATCCTCGTCACCTGACCATGGTTCAATATTACGAGGTCCGTCAACGAAAGTTCCAGTGCAGCTTTACAGTTAGACGTTAATGCCGTAACTCTCTCGCTCCAAGCCCCAGGATGCCCTTGTGTTTGTTTTCAACCCTTGCCATTTCCCTCTTTTTTCCCCTTCCAGTTTGGCTAAAAATCCAATTTTTGCTGTCTTTAATAAGCAAGGGGAAGTTCTCTTAAATTTAATGATTGCATTCTCCACCCTCCCCCTTTGTTCCAATTTCTTGCCTTTAGTTTTTCCTTGGAATAGACGAATTTTTTAGTAAATTAACTAGCTAGGTGCAGCTTTTCCAGAAAAACCAGTCTACTTGCAATCGGATTCATTCAAACTATGAATTTAAATTGCTTGTGCTCAGTTTCATATATTTTGAGCATACAGTGAAAATCCGTTTAACACGAAACTGAGGTGGGTGAATTTTTTCTGTTAAAAGAATACTGCAAAAAATAAGTTCATTGTAGTACATTTAAGTAGATATGCATACATGAATGTATTTAATAAAAATCAATGAAACAAAAACATCTACAGGAACTTAATGAAATTTAATAGAAAATTTTCTCGGGTTCTTTGAAAAACAAAGCATTTGAGTTTTTGGAACATAATCTGGCATTTTCCTTTTCATCGTCTTTTTGGCATCAAATTATCAATTTATCAAATTACTGTTAATTTTACCATCGAATAATGTACGTCAAAATAACTGAATATGCTTTTCGTAGTGTTCCTCATTTCAAATGATGTGGGAACAGAAGTTGTAGATTCCGACGACGAAAATGAAATTAACATCAATGATTTTTTGAGCTTTGAACAAACTCAAAGATGTCTTGTCTGCCATATTTGGGGCTGTATACACATTATCTACTGCAACGTATTCTTCCGATATAATAGGACAGTCCAATAGTACAGAAACTTTTTCAAACATTTGATTAAGTGTCGGCTCGGTTTCAATATCCTTCTCTAGAACGCAAATCTTTTCGTATTGAACAATTTTTATTTAGTGTTGAGAGAAAATGCATGAAAATGCATAGTTTGTCGAGACCGTTGTATTTAGTGTTAACCGATGCATCGTCTTAAGCTTTTTCGCGTTAAACATATTTCACTGTATTTCTATCTGTATTATACTACCTTGCCATATTTAAAAATGATGCATCTACTTTAAAGGTTTGTATCCTTTCAGTATTTTGTCAAGTTGTGTCTTTAAAAAAAATTTCAACTAACAGCAGAAAACTTGCATACGGAAAAAACTTTCACACTTTTGTTAAACAATGTACAAATGTAACTTTTCGAATATTAATCATTTTTGTGAAGTAGTTCTATCAAATAGTTCTCGAGTAGATATTTTTTCTTTTTAAATATTGTAAAAATTTATTTCGGTGGAAATAAACTTTAAAAAGTTAATTTTTCTGATTTTGGTATTTATTTTAGGATATTTAAATATATCAGTTAAATTAATCGAGAAATTAAATTTTTCGCTAATGGTAGATGGAATTTCTTGCGGGAGCAGCAATATTTAGATACATTCGAATATTTTTAAAATGCATAATCAACTTCAGTTTCCATAGAGGTCTAATGTTTATCAACAGTGTTCGATAAAAGTGCGTACTTAACATATTTAACCTAATCTGAAAAAAGTTTTATTACTGATTTTTTTTAGTTTCCATAAATTCAGTGTTGATTTAATAATTATAAAGGCATCTATTACCTATTCTATGTCCCGCACTTTGCACCTTAAAACTCTCGAGCTGAAAATTCTAGTTTCTTCAAAATGCGCTAGTATTGAATTTAATTTAGTCTCATTAATTTCTCAAACTTTTATCTTTCAGAAGTTTTATTTTGATATCCGGAAGCTGAACTGGAAATACTTCTGGGAAAACCACGTCCTCGGATGCAGAAAATTCATTCTGAAGGAAGATCCATCCACTATTCCAGAAGCCAGAAAGAACTTAAGAAGGTTTGAATTTTAGATTACACTAGTTTCCTGATACAATTTTGATTTTAAAAAAATTTTGTTCTAAATATACTGATATATGTAGCAAACTTCGTCACCGACTAAATTGTTTCTAACGCTCTCTTTTCTTCAATTGTACAATTTAATCTCCTAGAAAATTAAAATATAAAAATTAGCAGAGGCTCCGATACAATAATTTTGAAGTTTGAAAATCTAACATTGGGTATTAAGTGATTTTTCATTTTTAACGAGTTGTCTCGCTTAGGTTTCTTATGTCTAAAGGAACATTTGCAGTATAAACAATTTACTTTAATGTAATTTGGTATTGCCTAAAAGATCCTTTGTAAAGATTTTTGGAAGATACTTTACTTGCAAGACTTGCAGGAATTCAGCAAAATTATTGAGTTTTGCGTAAATTGTTTGTCTGCTTCAAGCTCTTAGAAATTATCTTAAAGAAAAAAATTAAAAATAGTTTATATCAGTTTCTATCGTACAGTTTTCGCGTTGTTTGGAACAATGTACATGTTATAAAAGTTGTATAAGATTTACATGTATTAGTTATAACTTCTTACTTTCCATACCGTATTGGGTACCATGATAAAACTTTTGACACATTCTAAGGTAAAATACGATTTAATTTTTTTAAAAATAACCTTAAATGTTTATAAATTTATAAGTAATCAAAAGAAATTGAGCTTTTTCTTTCACTTGTACAAAATAAAGGTATGCAATAGAGCATCTGTATTTAAAGTCTTAATAGTTAATTTCTCCTAATCTGAGATAGTAAAATAAAAACGCGGCTTTTGCTGAAGAAACACTCGCCTTTATATCACATGCTATATAAAAATATTAAATCTTAGTTTTTCCTATTTCTTAAGCAGAAGCACAACGGAGTACCGAACATTAAATCGAAATTAAAGTTTCCTTAGTAAATTCTATCCTAGTAAAACCATAGTCGGTGTTTAAAAAGTTCTAATTCAGCTCGAATTGCGCGATTCGATGGCACTTTATTCATCCCTCCCTGAACTAATTCAATCAATCTTTACAAATACTTGCGGTTATGTCGAAGTACAGATTGAAAAATCTAGTCTTAAAGTAAACTAAATGCTAACGGTGCTTCACAGAACAATTTCAAAATATATTCATTATTAATGGCTCAGTTCTAACGTTAGTTAAGACGAAAAGGAATTATAAGTCTAAAATAGTATCTTTTTTTTCTCCATTTTAAGAGGAAGTGTGAAACAACTTTTGATTTTTTTATTAAACGTTAGTGTATAAATTCAAAATTTTCATGATAAAATAAACTTAAATGCAATAAATCAATTCGGGGAGCAGGACCAATTCTAAACATTTTAAATCGCAATTTTAAAAACGTTATTTATTAAAGGAATTTGGTGCCTTAAACAGTTAACGAAAGTTAGAAGTTATTTTTTTTTTCTTAACGATGCTTTGATATATGTATAAATGTACAAAATATTAAGCCAATTGGAGCTATTGTTTGACTTTATACTTTAAAACTATTCTCTTAAAATTCAATTATTTCCAGGCGGTATTTTATCTCAAAATTCACGCACTTCTTGGTTGCACTTGGTGTATGGAAGGTGTTTTTCTCTCGAATCATATCCTTGAATAACGTATGGTATGCATTAACAGCAACCTTTCTCAAATTCCAATCCCTTTTGGAAGAATAAATGAGAGGAGCAAAAAAACATTAATTTATTGAGTCGTGTGCAAAGGAGAATCCTCGAATGGAATCTGTGCCGCCGACCAAGCGAAAGGAAGGAGATTCCCCATACCACTTCATTCATCCCATCTTCAAATACCCAGTGAACCCGAATGCAGACCTCTTTGGAACTCTCTTCGAAGAATATTAAGGCATTTATAATCCAGAAGACTGCAACAATCGCCTTCCATGTAATGCCATTTGTGAAATCCAGTTGTATTTAAATGTGTTTATATAATAAGTGTATTTTTTATATACAAAATTTTTATTTTTTATTGGACAAATTTTCCGTAGTATGAAGAGGTTTGATAGTTTTCTTCCCTAGAAGTCTTTGTTGTACTAAGATTTTGTTTCTATTGTCAGTGTAACTACAGTTAGTCTTTTTGTTGTGTTTGTTATTGGAATAAATTTAATTTAATTATTTTTAGCATAGTTATGAACTTCAACTGTTACTGCATTTATTAGCGCATTGTGAAGCTACTTTTTATATAAAAGTTCTTAGCAAAAATTTCAGAATTTCATCCAAACTTAAATTACTTTGCATTGAATTACTTGCAAAAGAACTTTGTATTGTACACGCATATTGTAAATTTGTATTTAATATTAAAATACTTGAGCCTATATTGACATAGGCGAAAGTAAAAACTGCCTTGCTGTTTTATTTAGAAATTTAACAGTATTTGAAAGAATTCAAATTGTCCACGTTATTTTGCACACATTTAGTTTTAATTGGATTCCACCATTAATTGTGTAGCAATTGTCATAAACGGATTTTAATTTCAAAATATAAACATCTTAAGAATAAAACATTTTTATGTACTTGAAAAAGCTTTGAGACCAGAGGCATTTAAAATCTATCGGGTGTCACATTCGAGCATAAAATAAAGAGCAAAGAGCTGAAACAAAATGTATAAGAATCCTGATTGTAACCTTCATTGTTACATAAATCTGATTTTCTTAGCCTATGCTATGGGATTCAAGATAGTCTTATTTACTAAATTAGAAACAAAGCAATTGGTGACAGATTTCAAAGTTATGACCAACACTTGGAAATGTATCGTGTTGAAAAGTACAAACTTGAACAATGGCAGATTTAACACGCATCGGTCTGAAGCAACACGGCTATTTGCCACAGACCTGGTATTTTTAGCTATATTTCCAATGACGAGAACACCTGAGCTGGCACTTTCATTCAAAATTTCCACACTATGCCAACGGCAGGAGTTTAAGTCTCGAGAGATTTAACGTACATCAGCCCCTGTACGTGGAGGGTCTTCAGGGGCATGAGGGCTCAAGCGAGAGCGAGTTATATCAACGTCGCACTATGAAGCAACACGAGGTTTTTTGTGACGGACCAGGTAATTTTGAGCCTCGGTCAAGTGAAGAGCATACCTGAAGTGGCAGACTACCTGAAAACCAAACTACCATACCACGCCAACGAGAGAACTTTGAGCTCGATAGGTTTAACTTGCATCAGCCCCCTCTATAGGGCAGATTTTCAATGGCACTAGGTCTCAAACCTACTCCTTGCCGACCATGAGTTCATAACCATAACCATTAGGCTACCGCGGTCACGCATAAGGGCTCAAAACGAGACTCGATGACTCCGGTCACGAGCTCGTGACCGCTCTGTTACAGAGGGCACTCCTTTTATGGGACAGGCTTTCATGTAATACGAGATTCACCACACTTAAAAGGCGGCCGCGGTGGCCAAGTGGTCTAGGCATCGGATCATGGCTAGCGTGTCATGAGTTCGATCCTAGTACCACTAAAGACCCGCCGTGTAGGGGAGCGATGCACGTTAAATCTGTCGAGAGCTCAAACGTCCTCCCGTTGGTGTGGTGTGGTAGTTAGGAGAGGGGGTGCCAGCTCAGGTGTCGTCCGCGTCACTTGACCGTGGTTCAAAATTACGCGGACCGTCCCCGAAAGCCCTCGTGTAGCTGAACAGTGGGACGTTAATATTCACTCACTCACCACACTTAAAACAGTAAATTTTTTAAAGGCAATTTGTCGCAGTATAACTAAAGTCATTATAATTAGAGCACATTGAACGAAAAACCTCTTACGAGGAAACATTCATGAAGGCTCATAAAGATAAGATTACCAATAATTATTTTTGAATTAATTATTCTTTTTATAAAGAGTTACTTGGAAAAATTGGGAGAGTAAATGGAGTCTTTTTTTTCAACTAATTCAGCGGAATATATTTTTGAAATAAAGCCTAGCTTTTCTAAGCTTCGATTTATCATTTAGAAAGGGGTAACTGATTGTTACCTTTACAGGTCTTTCTTCTATAGATTATTTGGCCACGGTAGCCAAGTGGTCAAGGTATCGGATCATGGCTAGCGTGTCATGAGTTCGAGCCCAGTACCACTGAAGACCCGCCGTGTAGGGGAGCGATGCACGTCCTCCTGTTGGTGTGGTGTGGTAGTTAGGAGAAATGGTGCCAGCTCAGGTGTCGTCCACGTTATTTGACCATGGTTCAAAATGACGCGATCCGTCGCCAAAAGCCCTCGTGTAGCTGAACAGTGCGACGTTAATATTCACTATTATTTGATGACGTAACATTCATAATCTTAATTCCTCCCCCCCCCCCAAGGCGTGAATGAGACTACGATATTCGTCATTACTTTTTGTGTACAACTCGATGAACTCAACTGAAAGACAGTTTCAAACTTCAGGAAATTTGGAATTGGGATCTTTTTAATGGGTTTTTATAATTGGCTGGCGTGAGTATAAAGGGAGAAAACTAGGGCGTTTCAGCCAAAGCTAGTTCAGGAATTGGATCTTCGTCAATAATTTTCAGTTTCTAGAGGCTCGAAACTATTTTTAATTGCTACTCTTGGGATGTTTCTACTTCCTATTTTATTGATTTGAACTTGCTCTCTGAAGCAACACGAGTGCTATGTTTAGACTTGAAGAATTCGATGCTTTTATTTTCTCCGTAGAAACTCCTTAAATTTTTTTCCAAATTTCCTTCCACTTTTACTTTTTAGATTTGTCGTCACTTTTAGCATTTTCCGAATTAGCTCTGCTTCTTTAGTTTTCTCAGAATTTAAATTGAAATTATTAGGGGTACGATGTTGAAAACATTGTGAACACGTGGCTGGTATGTCGTGAGTTGAAGTCTAGTACCACTGAAAACCCGCCGTGCAGAGGAGGTTGATGGAGGTTCAAACGTCCTCCCTTTGGTGTGGTGTGGAAGTTAGGGGAAGGGGTGCCAGCTCGGGTGTCGTCCTCATCACTTGACCATGGTTTAAAATTACGAAATCCATCACCAATAGCCATCGTGCAGCTTTAGTGCGATGTTTGTGTATATTTATATGTATATTACATATGATGTGGGCGATTAATAAGGGTTAAAGAATTCCTTATTATTTAGATGTTATTGATTAGTCAATATTTTGTTTATGGTTAATCCAATTTATTATACATTTTGACACACACAAAGATGTTCTATAGATTCTGATGCAAAAAATGCAAAGCTGTTAATATTTAAGAGATAGTTGATTATCCCGTTATGCAGGTAAGCTAGTTAATTATTTACGAGTCTTAAAGGCTAGAACCATTAATTTCATCTAAGCAACTTTTTAATTTGTAAAAATATCTCTTAAAAACGTTTAGAATTGAAGCAAAGAGGTAGAGAATTAAGTTCCCTCGCCAGTGTCCTTGTCCAGTGTCTGAGTCCTTGGTGTGCATCGGTTTTTCTTGAAAGAGTGAGGGGGTTGGATCTTCAGGACTTTTTTCGCCAATCGTGACTTGTAACAGTTTTAAGTTGGAGTCAAGTATCAAGGTGATTTGGCTCTCTCTCCTGTTTTGAGCAGGTATTCGGGTTCCTGTTCGGAATATTAGTTTAAGATGCGTTGGAGTCCAAAATTCTCTAATTTACAGTCAGTAACAATCCACTAGGATAATAAAAAAGCACTTAAAAAGACTGCAGGGTGGAATTGTAATTAGTTAATAACACAATAGACGAGAAAAAAAAGAGCTTTACGATAGACGAGAAATCTTTGTTTGAATCACTGTCTCATGTTCTAGATTTCTTTTCTATACTAATTTAACCTTCTAGTGCCGACACTCTGTAACATAACTCATTTGCATAATACTATCAAATGACCACTCGGAGTATAGTTCGAAATGAACCTGAACATATATAAAAGACAAACAATTATGTAAATCTTTTATAAGAGTAATTCTGGTTATGTACAGGAACTTCCATGGTTTAAAGTTCATTCTTTTGTACCTAAAAATGAAAAGGGAGCATTGAAACAATCGGTTGTTTAGAAATATTTTTGTGAACTAGGGACTCTGGAAACAGATTTTAATTAGTTTTTCGTTCCAAGAACCATTTTTTAAATGACCAAAACTAACTTCTGATGTATTGGGTCGTGGCCGAAGATGCTTCAGTTGATTCGTGTGTTCGAGTCCTGAGGTTCTACTAAAGATTCATCGTGTAGAGGGGTTGATGCACTGTAAATCATTTGAAGTTCAACTTTCGTACATTGACACGTATGAGATGATTGGTTTAAATTTACGAAGTTCACTGGCTGTGATGAATAGATGTTTGAGTCAGATAGAAAAAATAGGCAGCAGGAAATTTTTTACACTTCTAATATGTTGAAGCAAAGAAAGTAAATGAAACACAAAAAGAACTCTCAATAAAAAAAAATCATTTGAAGGGAAATTAGAATACTTTCCTTGAATATTTGACTGCTTGTAATACATTAATCTCTTACCCGTTGAAATGCGTCACTGGAATCGCAACACACTATATTGGGTTGTGGGTTTTTATTTAATGAAAATGAAACACTATTTTCTTATAGAGTATAAATATTTGAGTGAAGTATGCATTCCCCATTTTGGCCCAGTAACTTTTGCCATACTTCTGATTGTTGTAAGATTCCACGCTCGGAAAACTTCTGATTTTTATTGGACCCATGTCATATTTCGACGTCTTTATTTGAAATAAAGATTTTACCGACTAAATTTTTTGTAGAGACGGGAACAAGTAATAATTCGAAGATTCAAGACTAGTAAAATTTAGTTGGTGTAGTAGCATATCCTTGAAGCCCAGAGGCTGAGTGGTTAGTGCGTCGCGATTCCACACCACAGGTCCAAGGTTCAAACCCCGAGCTGGGCTAGGTTGACTCAGCCTTTCATTTCCAGTTGGTCGACAAATGATAACATAGGGTATATCGCCTCAGACTATCTGACCGGAACATCTGCTCATGCACCTCAGGGCCAAAGGTCTCGTATATTGAGTTTGCACTCATGGGCTGTTGCACCACTGATTTAAGTAGTAGATTCCATCAAGCTATAAAAGCCTTTGAAGGGTTGCCAAATTTATAAGAGGCTTCACGTTATCTTGGTAGAACCTTTTCTGTTTGAGTGAATCATTCAATGTATTTCCAGTTCATGACAGTATACTTGAAAATGAATCGTGGTATTGTTCAATAGGAGCTCAAAAAAAATGATTCCCTTAAAATCTCACCAGAAATCATATGCATATTCTTTTTTTTTTTAAGTATTTGTTTCCTAAGCTTTTTAAGCCGGCTCATTCTTTTTATTCCTTAGTGTCTAGAATTTTGCCATTTCTTGTCTCCAGTCATAATTCGCTTCAAAAATGAATAATTTTATTGACGGTTGCAAATAACATGTGTAGAGTTTTTAAGTTAGATCTAGTCATTTACCATTATCTTTAACAGTCGGATGCGATAACTTTATCTCTCAGTGATCTCCAAAATTATTCGGCGATTTGCATTAATTTGTGCATTTATTGTATATTCATCAGCTTCAACTGGCCTTTCAGAAACGATGCATTTTCGAAAACTGCCAGAATATAATTTTGCAAACCAATTTTGGCATTGGCGTTCTGTCAATACCATCTTCCGCACACACATTTTTTTTTCTTGAATAATGTTTTTACTTTTTAAATAGTAAAAATATAAAATATGCCGAAAAAAGAGCTTTCGACTTTCCATATGTGGTAGGGCACCAAGCAAAAAATACTGCCCCAATATCATACAAACATTTCACAAACAAGCCTTGATATATCAGATAAAATATATAAAGACAATTTGGCTAAAAGGTGTAAAGTTGTCCTTGAGAAGATATAGTTAGATCTTTTGTTAAGAAAAAACGAAATTACTTTCTGAACAACCTAATAACAACTGCAGACTTTTATAAAAGTCATTGTCTCTTACATGTTGACACATGCTTTATAATAATATGATTATCTAATCAAAATATAACATTCATCCAATGAATAAGATAAGACAAAGTCTAAGTCTTTAATAATCACCAACCTACCGGTTCACAACCACGCCATGTACTTATTAGACAACGGAAACGAAAAGGAATCTTATCTCTGAGCAGTCATTAAGCACTTTTATTCCTGTCCTTTGCTGTTAGCGGCTTATTTGAAATAGGTTGATGCATATTCACTAGTAGAGAAGAAAGTTTTTTTTTTTTGTTTCTGAAGGACTTTCTGAGCAACACCTAGGAAAGATTATTTTTCAACAATTACTGCAATTTATCCCTAGTAAAATTGAGCGTCGTTTGGGTCGTCGGTGCTAGTTGGATAGTCTGGGTCTACGCGCAAAATTGTTGTTTATGTTCGCCAAGATGTGTGATAACATTACAATACGGTTACCTTGATATTTTTAACATCTAGAAATGTGGTTGCCATGGGGATAACGTATATTGCAGTTAATTTTTATTGGTTTTTTTTCCTGTGGGTAACCCTACTAATTTCAGAAGATTTTAATTCGATTTCCTTAACAATTTAAACATTTTAATTGCATCTGCTGTATTGCAAGCCATTATTTCAGTCTTTTGTTTTATTTTGTGCTATTTTCGAATACGGATATTTCTAATATCATGGGTGAGTATTAGGAAGTTTTTTTTTAAAGAATGAGTGTGTCCTTTTAATTATTGCTATAAATATCATCCATTTTCACTTTATTTTACTTTTTTAACGTTCTTTGTTCGGTGAAATTCATTGAAGGAACTTGCAGTTTTTGGAACATTGCAAGTTTTCAGTACTTTTTAATTGATACTCATTGTTAGTTTTAGTATACATTATGTAATTATTTTATTAATAATATAATATAAAAATACAATTACTATTATATGTAATAATCCTATAATATTCGTTACTTGTAATAATTGTTTTTGTTATATTTTTTATAAATATTATTACATATATTATTATAATTACTATGTTATTTATGTATTATTTATGTAATAGTATTATTTTTTATTATGTTGTTTATATATAATAATTTTGTCTGCGCGTACCATTCGACGCCGTTTACAGCAGAGTGGTCTGTCCGCAAGACGTCCATTGCTTAGTCTACCCTTGATGCAGAACTACAGACGTCTCCGCCGCCAATGGTGCGATGAAATAAGGATGTGGGCGGCAGAATGGAATGAAGTTGTCTTTACTGACGAGTCACGCATCTGTCTGCAACACCACGATGGTCGGATTCGAGTCTGGAGACACCGTGGAGAGAGGATGCTGAACAGCTGCGTTATGCACCACCACACTGGTCCTGCACCGGGTATTATGGTATGGGGCGCGGTATTGGATATCACTCTCGCACTCCTCTAGTACGCATTGCCGATACTTTAAACCGCCAGCGCTATACATCTCCGAGGTGTTGGAGCCAGTTGTCCTTCCTTACCTTCAGGGCTTGGCCACAACCATATTACAACAGGATAATGCACGACCACACGTGGCACGCATCGTCAAAAGATTCTTCGTCAATCACTAGATTGAATTGCTTCCCTGGCCGCCTCGCTCTCAGGATCTTTCAGCGATAGAAAACATGTGGTCCATGGTTGCTCAACGATTGACCCAGATTACAACCCCCAGCTGCCACACCAGATCAACTTTGGGAACGTGTGGAAGCTTCTTGGTCTGCTGTACCCCAAGAACACATCCAAAGTCTCTTTGAATCAATGCCGAGGCGTGTGGCAGCGGTGATCTTCAACAATGGCGGCTACTCTGGCTACTGATTCTGGCAGGAACCACACTTCACAGAAGTCTATAAATTTAATCATTTGATACTTAGTCAACATGTTATCTACAAAATAAATTTTGTTGTGCTATCTCTTGTCTTTCTTGGTGTTGCATTTACGGTGGCCAGCAGTGTAGTTCCGAGGCATCTTCGGCTTAGCCCAGTGCTTCTCACACTTACAATATTTGAGACCCACTTTTTAGTCATAACTTTTATCGCAACCCCCCCCCCATCCCTTCCCTTCCATACAATAACAATGAATTGAATACAATAATAATGTACTTTGACGCTCTAAAGCTACAATAAGACTTTAATTATAAACAGTACGAATTATCAAGATAAATATTAAATTTTGTGTATGATAAGCCCATGGGAATCGCTAGTAATTATTAAATTTGTTTTTAATTTAGTATTGATCAATTAATTATCAAATACATTGTACAGTACTGATACATTTATAAGTATACCAGTGTAAATGTGTATTTTATTTTTTAATATGTCGGAATGCATTTTGTTTTGCTTCCTTTCAGTAAGTTAATACTTATTTTAAATCTTTTATTTTTTCGACTTTTCAAAATGCTCGCGTCACCTTATGTAGGCTTATCATGCCTCCTTAGAGGGGCACGCCCTACAGTTTGAGAAAAGCTGGTTTAGCCATAGGCAATTTCAAGTTAAGACCCAGCGTCGTGATTTATTGGAAATATATTGGACTCTACATGTTTGTGTGTGGAATATGCACATTGTGTTGTGCTAGACTGGGCTGCTACCTAGTGTTCAATGTCTGAGTCACCATTATGGCCCGAACTGTTGGAGGCAGATCAAACATGGCGGCCTTAGCTGCTACTTTTGGGCTGAATGGTTTGAATTGTCCATCTTCCGATATGGACACACTACCGCGCATGTGTTAGATGACTACAACAAAAAGGAATTTCTCCTCTGGCCAGTCATTAAACGCTTTTATTCCTGTCCTTTGCTGTTTGCAATTTGAGCGAGGAAAGGGCTCCACAAATGAAATACAGATTGAAAATTCATTACTACTGAAAACGTGAATCTCCAAATATGGTACAATCAAGTTAAGCATCCCAATATATCCATGTATCAAAAGAGTAATCCGAAACATATATTAATATGGTTATATTATATTACTTCAGAATTTTTGTTTGCAATAGCTGAAGTGACAGAAAAGCTTCATTAGAAAGAAGCAGGGCTCAGGTTTTTTGTTATTGTTTCATGAGGATCAATTTACCAGTAATAATAATGGCAGTTCCTTTTCTCATATACTTTGATTCTTTTTTTAGAATTTAAAAATAATATGAAGACTATTGTCGACACACAGAGTTCCGACAGATCTAACTTGCTTCAACCCCTCAATATTACCGGTCTTTAATGGAATAAGGTAATATATAATACTTACGCCACGTCAAGTACAATAGTATATGCCATTTTGTTTTTAAATAATGTAATGAAATATGCAAGCACTGATTTTTAGTATATGAAATAATGTAGGGTTAATAATTCGATATCCATTGTGAAATTTTACTTCTAAACTTTTATTGCGATCCTATAAAAATTTATTTCTTATAAACTTGTAAAAATAAATATCAATGTTGTTTACCTCGAATAAGAGCATTAAACTTCATCGTAATGTGCATCAAGACAGAAACATTCGATTTTGCAGTAATATACTGCAAAAACATATAAAAGAGGCGAATGCAGTATGTATTCGGTGACAGAATAAAGCATTTTGTCGCGGTAACCAAGAGGTCATGGTATCGAACTCGCGACAGGTATTGTTTCTGTCTAGTAATGAATTCTAGTCTGGGTGCCACTAGAAATCCACCATATAGAGCGGCTGATGCACGTTAAAACTGTCGAGGTTCAAAGTCCTTATGTTGACGGCATATAGAAATTTGGAGAGTAGATGCTAGCTCAGATGCTGTCCTCATCACTTGATAGAGGTTCAAACATGGTATGTCAACAATAGTCCTCGTGTTGCTTCGCCGTGTAACATTTATAAGCAATCAATCATCTAAATAAAGAATAAAGATTTGATTTTTCTCACACCAGTTTACGAGCTATCAAGGATTCTTGGACCTCAAGTTAAGATCTATAGCAAAGTTTGATCAACACGTGGCCCACCGGGGTATTTTACATTTCTATTAAAACTTTTGTTTTTCGTTGTGTGTATGTTTACAAAAAAAGAGATAATAAACAAACACAAATTTGCGTGTATCATTGTTATAATGCAAAATTGCGACAACAAATTCCAGTTTGCTTTTCACATACACGAGCCTTAATGTCACTAAAGGAATCGATTTCATTAGGAAATCATTTGAAATGTTCATTTGCAATTTGAATGAAGTTATGCAATAAAAATGCTATCAGCACAATTTTGTGTTTAATAATGTTGGAGTCTCTCATCCTGACGTCAATCGACAGGACTAGTTGTTCGAGAGGATCCGATGCTCTATTGTTTTACGAGCCGAATGAAATAGGTGTAAAAAATATGCGAACGAAGAGCACGTGCGTCACCCTAAAATTCATTTTCACTACAATTTTAATTCTAATATATATATATGAGGTAGGATTCACACAAAAGTTTCTAGACTGAGTTTATAAAGGGAGAAATTTTTGCAATAGAGCGACTCGAGAATTTCTGTGTTACTGCGTTCTCCCCCTATTCTAAAAGGGCGTTTGTCCCAAATAATGTGGTCATTGGCTTGCAACGGCGTCGTATTTTGTGGGTAGATACGTTTAATAACTGAAAAATTGCGGCGGCGATTGAAAAAATTGCATTTGTTGAGGAGAAAATGAATATTAAATTTTGTGTTCACTTGGGAAAGAGTGTTACAGAGACAAACGAAATGCTAAAGCATGAGTACGTCGGTGATATACTATCGCAAACGCAAGCTTTTGAGTGCCATTGATGTTTCAGAAAAGGCAGGCGAAAACGATGAACGCTCAGGACGTCTGCAAACTGCCGCACCGCTGAAAACATCGAAACGGTTTTTGTGAAGGTACGTAAGTAAGAACAGGCTTTAAACAATAGCATAAATAGCAGAATCATTTGGAATATCCGAGGTCACAAATGTCAATGGCTACTGACAAAGGATCTTAATATGTCCGATGTGTGTGTCAACACATCGTTCCCCTCATGTTAAATGAAGATCAAAAGAGAATTCGAATGAAAATGGCGGGAGACTTAATCTTGGCTGTTGACAAAGATCCTTCCCTACTTGGAAGAATTGTTACTGGAGCCAAGAAGTGTTTTTTATACAACCCGCAATCCAAGACAGCATCGGAAATATGGAAATCACTATAATCCTATATCCATACTCCTCCTATATATATATACATGGTGATTATATAATTAAAGTTCCAAAAAGCTATAAAAAAGAACCACTGATCAGAATGACGGCAAATTTAAAAGGAGTATTATTGAAAGAGGAAAACGTATGGCATATTATGCTATTGGGACTGTAATTAATTAAAAATGTGAGTTTTAAGGCATAAACATTTATTGTGACTGATTTGTGTAGTGTTTCCTTTGCAAGCGAGTGTACAAGTGTGGGTGTGGGAGGGGGTGGCGATCTCAGTGCCAACATGGTATAAGAAAAAGTAATTCCAAATTTTAGCAACAGATGGCGCTATAAGCATCACAATTTAAAAGGGTTCGATTAGAAATGACAGTGAATCGTAAAACAACAGCTAAGGTGTAAGTTGCAAGTTAAACTAAGAGTGTTGTTCAGTGAGTGAGCATGACTGTTCAGATGTGATACTTTTAGTTACGTAAACCCACCCACCACGGCATAGTTATATCACATAGGATGAGAAAAATTGGTTTTTAATTGTTCCTAGGTAAGAAACCGTATCAAAAGCTACCATCAAATCGATTTTGTTAAATTTCGTAAGACTGGTACAAAACATGTTCCACATGCTGTTGTCTGCAAAAAGTTTAAATCGAAAAACATCATATTCCTTAACTTATCAAAGTGCCTCTGGGGTCACGTTCAGAATGAGTTGCGAAATGCGTGAATTTAATTCAGCTAAGTGTGCAATCGGAGCACTGGACACAACATCTTTCAGATAGCCCCACAGCCAGAAATAAGACGGATTAATGATCAGGCTGTGGGGAAATGACGGCTGATAACTCTAGCATTTCCAAAGTGGCCCTTCAGCAGCTGCTTCTCCGGATTTGCAATGTGCGAAGGAGTACCATCTTGCATAAAAATGATCCCATTCACACAACCACGCTGTTGAAGATCTTGAATGACGTGATTGCGCAAAAGACACTCCCAGCGCTGACCAATGACGGTAATGGTGACAAGACCAAAAGTACCCGTCTCCTCGAAAAAGTGTGGCTTTATGATAAATGATGCCATAAACCCACCCCACACAGTGACATTTTCAAGATTAAGTGGTACTGGTTGAGTTTCTAGAGGATTCTCTGTTGCCCATGTTCGGCAATTCTGTGTATTGACATATTTTGTCAGATGGAAATGGGCTTCGTCTGACCGCAAAATGTCCCACGGCCATTCATTGTCCATTACCAAGAAATTCTAAGGCAAAAGTCTCTCTTGCAGGCAGGTCAGAAAGAAACAACTCTTGCAAAAGGCTAATTTTGTATCCATAGCAATGCAGGATGTTTCGTAGAATTTTATGCACCGTGTTCACAAGCGTGTCCAGTTCTCGCGCAATTCCCCCGAACACTACACGGTTGCAAACCACCACTCGACTCCTCCAGAACTGCTGTGGCCACTTCTTCAACTACATTCGAATTCTCTATTCCACCCTCTATCAGAATGCACGTGAAAAGAACATTTCTCTTCGAATTTTTTAATCATTTTTTCCAGCCCTTCGCAGTCATCGGACCAACGCCTTTTTTTATGCTCTTGAGTGTCCGAAACTTCTGCAGAACCATTGGTGCACAGTCATTATTCTTGTAAAAAAAACTTTACAAGCAGAGAGCGGTCCTTCAATGCGACAGTCATGGCGAAATTCTCAGACGTGAAATGAGGAAATGTCGTGTGTATCCGGTGTTTTTATAACAATTGAAATGAGTCGGGTGCATGACAAGTATTTTTATTTACATATTCTGACGCTTATAGCGCCATCTGCTGATAAAATGTTGAACTATTTTTTCTTCCGCCATGCGCTCCCCATATTCTGTTCAAATTTAACGTCATTCCAAACAGTGGTTCTTTTTATAGCTTTTTGAAACTTTAATTATAATCACCGTGTATATATATATATTACAAAAATATACACAAAAATAGTTATAATCCTAAGATAACTATAGTCATGATAGAATAAAGTCTTGGTCACAGTGTGTGTGTGTGTGTGTGTGTGTGTGTGTGTGTGTGTGTGTGTGTGGTGTGTGTGTGTGTGTGTGTGTGTGTGTGTGTGTGTGTGTGTGTGTGTGTATGTGTGTGTGTGTGTGTGTGTGTGTGTGTGTGACTTTTTTTTTAAAAAAAGAAGGAAAGAAAAGAAACATTGATTTCCAGTTCACTAGAATGTTGAGGGATATATAATTTGCTGATATTTAGATTCTAAATGTATTTTTTTTAATACCTTTCCAGATATTATAAAAATATGCAAATTATTTTGGTTCTAGTGCGCTAGTTCTATATTGCATATAAGTTAAAATTCTAATAGTCAAATAAAATGAAATCTGAAGATATGACATTTTTTCTCTCCAAGGAAATTCTGGAACCTATTTAAGAGTGAGTACATTTGTATTGATTCGAGTGGAAAATTAGTAAAAATTTACTGCTAAAATGATAAAAATAAATTTTAAAGTGAAAACCATTTGCATTACGTTTAAAAAATCACTGAATATTTTTGTTTTTAAATTAAAATATAACATTAGAGAAAAAACAAAAAAATTAATTTAAAAAATAAATTTTGTTGCACTGTGTAATATACCAATATACAAATCTTTATATATAAAATATACGTGTCACAGTGTTTGTCCGCGATGGATTCCAAAACTACTCAACCGATCATAATATAATTTTGCATACTGTGATGTCATTTCGTCCAACTTAAAGCATAGGATGGTTTTTATTTCAATTAATCACGCCATAATTTTTTTATTGCCTGAAATGTGAAGAATCCGGAAAACACGTTTCCAGATTCCCGTAAGGAAATAATCGCAAAATGTGGCATTGCTCATGTGTCTGTGGAAGCAGATATTGCAAACCAAAATGCACGAAAATTAAGTGCCTGACGTATTTCGGGGTGTGGAATCCGATTTTCGAATAAGTTTCCAAAAGTAAATTAACTTTGCCGGGTAAAGCCAGTCGACCCTATTTTAGACATACCATAACCAGGGGCTTACATTAAAAACCTTCAATCGTGAAAACTTGAATCCTGGCTTACTTCAAAATGGATAATCAGAATCTGATATCCAATCTGAGCAATAAATGTAACTTTGCCGGATAATTCAGGACGACCATTTATTACGCAAACCGTGGCATGAGCTTACCCTTATTGTCTTGGTGCGGGAAAAGTGCGTTTCTGTTGTAATTCGGGATGGTGAACGAGAGTTTGAAATCGAATTTTAGAAATTCCTGTAACTTTGCCAGATAATGCCGGAAGACCCTAATGCCCCTTCTAGGGACTGAACTTGCTGGCTCAGGGGCACAAAAGTAATCTCCAGTTGTATCTAGAGGCGGGAAACAATAATTTAAAATCATATTTCAGAAACTCCACTAAACTTGTCGGATATTGTCTGAATTAGGAGAAAAGGCATATGATTCGAGTCCCGCGTCCGGATTTTCATTCTCTCTAGCGACTGAACTTGCTCGCGCTGGAGCATCAAAAATCAGCTCCTTGTGCATTTCGAAGGGGGAAATGAGAATCTGAAATTTAATTTTAGGAGTTTCAATAAATTTGCCCGATAATGTCAGTCGACCGTATTTTAGACACACCGTAGCAGGGGCTTGCCTTAAAAGCCTTGGATCGCGAAAACTTGGTCTCTTGTGTATTTCAAAACGGATAATCCGAATCTGAGATATTTAGTCTGAGAAATAACAGTAACTTTGCGCGATAATTCAGGATGACCGTCTTTTACGTAAACCGGGGCAGGAGCTCACCCTTAAAGTCTTGGCGAGGGAAAAGTGTATTCCTGGTGTAATTTGAGATGGTTTAAGCGAGTCTAAAATCGATATATGGAAATTACTGTACATTTGCCAGATATTGCCGGGGGATCGGAATATTCTCGGACAGCAGTACCAGCCTAATTTGCCGACGTAGAGACGCAAAAAGTGGGTCTTGATTGTATTTCGGAACTGCCAATCCGAATATTCTCAATCCAATTCAAGGTAATCTCATATCAACGTCAAATAATAATAATAGACGGAAGTATTTTGCACGAACTGTGGAAGGGGCTTGCTTAAAAATTCTTGAGGAGAGAGAAATGCTTTCCTGGTGTTTTTCTGGATGGGAAACAAGAATAATCTGAAATAGGATTTTAGAAACTCCCGTAAGTTTGCGGGATAATGCCGGCTGTCCGTAATGTCCCCCTTCAGAGACTGAACTTATAGGAGCAGGGGCATCGAAAGGGGGCTCCGAGTGCTTCTCGGGGTGCGAACGAGAATCTGGATACGGATTTCAAAGGCTTCCGTAAATTTTCTGGATATTGCTGGAATGAGGTCAAATGGCTTTGCGTTCGAGTTCCACACACCTCCGGATTTTCATTCCCTATAGCAACTAAACTTTCAGGTGCAGTCGTGCGAAAATATGATTGCAATAGGAAATTGCATCTTCGGACATTGTCACTTTGTTAGATGATGATAAAACTGCAAATTCCGCATCAGCTGCCATTGGACATTTATAAAATACAAGATGAAGTGTGTACCATTGAAAAAAAGAGTGGATTGGCTACAGTATTGCAAATGAATTCAATCATGATCAGGGATAAGTGCACATTGACCCATACACATTCACTCAAAGCATTACACAGAGTTTTGCAAGATTTAAATGACAACGAGAGAACATTCGGTGTTGCTGTTGTATTACTCTGTCTGGTGATTTCCGACAGACATTAACAGCCATTACACTCTCTACTTTTGCTCACGAGATTAACGCCTGTTTAAAACAGTCGTTTTATGGCGAAACGTGGAAACACTACGACTGACCATAAACACGCAAGTATATTTGCAAGATGATCCATCAGCACAAATATTTTCTAACCAACTACTGGATATTGGCAACGGCGAAGTAGAACTGCATCCCAATACATAATGTATCAAATAGTAAGACAATTTCTGTACTGTTGTTCAGATAAAAAAGGAACTGATACTGACGAAATAAACTTCCAGGTATAGAGTTTTTTCCAGGGTATCCAACGCCTTTTAAACCAATCGACACTATTCTTGATGAAAATAAAACCGTAAATTTTCCAACCAAGTTTTTGAATTCTCTAGATGTATCAGGAATGTCACCACATAATTTTCGGTTGGTTCCCTGGTTATTATCTGCATAACTTAAATTCACCTATATAATTGAACGGTGTACGTTTGATCATCAAAAGAATTATACCGGGAACTTCTCGATTTCAACATTGAAACTTGAACTTCAAACATTTTGACTGTAAAGTTTAAACGAAAATTCGGTTCTGCTACTACGGAATCTGTTGCCGCGTATTCCACTGATACCGTCAAAATTTCTAATGCCATTCAAAAGGCTTCAATTCCCGATTAGTTTGGCTTTCGCGATGACCATAAATGAATCTGAAACCCAAACAATATTCATTTGATACTTGGACTTAGAAAATCCATGTTTCTCGAATGGGGAACTGGATGCTACATGCTCACGTGTGCGGATATCTTTGAATCTATTTCATTTAGCAAAATACGGGTTACCGAAAAATATTGTGCACCGATTACCGATTAATTGTAAAATATTATTTGTTGTTATACTTTAAAATGATAAAAATAATTTTAAAAATTGCAAAGAATCAACGTTATTCACCACATTTATAAAATTAAATCTTCATCTGTTGTTACTTAACGACTTCGTTAGTAATTCATGCATTATACTGCACTCAAATAGGAGATGAATGAAATGCAAAATTAAAATATTTTGTAGTTTTATACTTTATTTCAACCCTCCAAAATTATAAACGAAGATTTATTTGACTGCATTGAATAGCTTAGGATAATATTGAACTAACGTAATAAAACAATGCCACAGCAACGCGTGGCCGGGTCAGCTAGTATATATATATATATGTGGGAATTTCCACATAGACGGCACCGACCTTGACCGAAGAATTTATTATACATCCCAGTATATATACTGAAATAAAGAAAATAAGTCACGCGAAGAGCGATGTTTTGAATGGGAGGGAATCCTCTTTAGGTGTTTATTCTATTTTTTCTGTTGCAAATGTGATTGAAAATTCTAGTTATGATTTGTTACATGTTAAAAACTTTAATATTAGAAATGATTTGACTTCTCTGATTAAGAATTATAAACCTAATAAAATTAAGAGTACCAAGTTAAAAATGAGTATTATATTGAAAGATGATATTCCTGTGTGTCAGAGAGCCAGACGTTTATCTTATTCTGAGAAATTACAGGTAAACGGTCAAATTGACGAGTGGTTACGACAGGGCATTATAAAAGAGAGTTGTTCTGATTATTGTTCACCTATAGTATTGTGTAAGAAAAAGGATGATAATTTAAGAATCTGCATTGATTATCGCAAAATTAATTCTAAAACTGACAAAGATCGGTATCCTTTACCCTTAATAGAAGAAGTTCTAGATCAGTTGCAGTCGGGAAATTTCTTCTCAACTATTGACTTAAAAAACGGATTCTTTCACGTTGAAATGGAGGAAAGCAGTAAAAAATTTACTTCATTCGTCACACATAATGGGCAATATGAATTTAATAAAGTTCCATTTGGTCTTTGTAATAGTCCGAGTGTTTTTCAAAGATTTATCAATCACGTTTTCCGTGACCTACTTAAAGAAGGAGTTGTCATAATCTACATGGATGATATTATTATCCCTTCTTCGGATGAACTTGACGGGTTAAACCGTTTAACCAGGGTGTTAAAAACTGCATCTGAATATGGATTAGAATTAAATTTAAAAAAATGTAATTTCCTCAAGTCAAAGATTGAATTCTTGGGACATATAATTGAAAAAGGTACAATTAAACCTTCTTTGGACAAAACCAAAGCAGTTCAGAATTTTCCAGAACCGAAAAACGTGAAACAGATTCAAAGCTTCCTTGGACTGTCAGGTTACTTTCGGAAGTTTATCCAAAATTATTCCATAATAGCCAAACCTCTTAGTGACTTACTACGAGATAATGCTGTGTTTCATTTCGGACCTGAACAGCAATTAGCATTTCAAACTTTACGACAAAAACTTTCTGAAAATCCGGTGCTTCATATTTTCAAACAAGGTGCAAAACTTGAATTGCATACTGATGCCAGTAAATTTGGTTATGGTGCGATTCTGTTACAACAATCAGACGATAGTAAATTTCACCCCGTACACTATTTTAGCAAGAAAACCACTCCCCAAGAGGAAAAATATTCAAGTTATGAACTTGAAGTTTTGGCTATAATCGAATCTCTTAAGAAATTTAGGAACTATCTCGTTGGCAACAAATTTAAAATTGTAACTGATCGTTCGGCATTCCAAAAAACTATGAGTAAAAAACAATTAACTCCTAAAATTGCTAGATGGGCCCTATTTTTAGAAGACTTCAATTATGAAATTATTCATCGTTCCGGCAAACAAATGGGACATGTAGATTGTTTAAGCCGTTATCCTGTAATGACCATAACATATGATGAAATAACCACTAAACTTGCAAATTGTCAGGAAACTGATGAGTATATTAGAACCATTAAGCAGCTGTTGCATGAAGGCAAAACTACTGAATTCATCATAAAGAATAATATTTTATTTAAACTTAGTGAAGATCAAGAACTGTTAGTTGTGCCAGAGATGATGCAAGTAGATGTGGTGAAGAAAGCTCATTCGTTTGGACATTTTGCTGTGGCAAAGACAGAAGACTTGGTGAAAAGAGACTATTATTTTCCGAATATGAGGAAGTGTGTGGAAAATGTACTGAAAAACTGTGTAGAATGCATATTAGTCAATAAGAAGAGAGGAAAGGGAGAAGGGTTTTTACACCCTATTCCAAAAGAAGATCTGCCGTTGTCAACATACCACGTAGACTTCATTGGACCATTGCCAACGACCAATAAAAATTATAATCACATATTAACTGTGATTGATGCATTCACAAAATTTACTTGGTTATACCCAACCAAAAGTACAACAGCTCAAGAAGCCATTGAAAGACTAAAGTTACAACAAAAAACTTTTGGGAATCCTTCACGTATAATTAATGACAAAGGAGGAGCATTTAGATCTAAGGAATTCGAGGACTACTGTGCTGAGGAGAAGATTAGTAATATTCAAATAACCACGGGAGTACCAAGGGGGAATGGACAAGTCGAAAGAATCCATGGAGTACTGATTCCAGTGTTGACGAAGATGTCCATTCAAGACCCAACTAAGTGGTTCAAGCATGTCGATTCACTACAACGTGTGCTTAACAGTGTACCTTCACGCAGTACAAAGTACTCACCATTTGAATTACTAATAGGAATCAAGATGAAGAATCCTGAAGACGTCATGATAAAAAATTTGCTTGAAGAAGAGAGACAAAATCAACTATTTCAACATCGGGAAAATCTTAGAAGAGAAGCAAAGCAAAACATTTTGAAGATACAAGAGGAAAACAGGAGAACTTACAACCGAAAGCGGAAAAAAGCTCACCAGTATAAGCAAGGAGAGTTGGTAGCAGTCATGAGGACTCAGTTTGGAAACAAATTGAAACTACGACCAAAGTATTTTGGACCCTACCAAGTGACTAGAGTAAAACTCCATGACCGATATGATGTTACTAAAATTGGAGACCATGAGGGGCCAAATGTAACGTCCGCATCAGCAGACCAGATGAAGCCTTGGTCTGAGCATTAATGAAGAAGAACGAACTTGTTTAAAATTGTTTGTGTAACTGTGTACTAATCTATGTTTTTTTGTTTTTTTAGTTTGTATATTTCAGATCCTTAGTGCGTGAGCAGTGAGGACACTGCCTGTAGGATGCCCGAGAAGATGTGGGAATTTCCACATAGACGGCACTCTAGAGGGCGCTGGCGACGCGAGCCACCAGCGAGCGAACTAACCAGAGAGAGATGAGCGAGCGAGCGATCTTGACGCGAAGGTCAGAGAGAGCCAACGCTGCTGCTAAGAAAAGCAACCGGGAACCAACTGGCCGAGTAGGGACCAGCTCTAATCCGAGACTAGAAGTGGTGTGACGAGAAGGTCACCTATGCTTCACCTGAACTGTGTGTGTATTACCGTTGTGAACTGTGATAAAAGAGACTGACGTTCGCGAGCAGGCGTTCCCGTCGTCGATAGATCCTGGAACTCTGTTAGAAATTAGCTACTTGTCTTGAATTAATTATTGTTAAGTTTTGAATAAATTAGTAGAACGAAAAAAGCTTTAGCCCCTTGTTGTCTCCCACACATATATATATATATATATATATATATATACTAGCTGTTACCCGCCCACTTCGCTGGGTATTTCATGATGTTTTATAAATTTTTACTGCTTATATATATGTATAAATTATTGATATCTAAGTCCTAGCATTAAGAATTCGATTGTATTGAAAAATATACTTATACCTTTAACTGTCGCCAAAAAAAAGGGCAGAACTCATCTAATTTGTATTTTCTAAAAATCTCTAAAATTGAAGTATAGAATGATATTTGCTCTTTCGTAACCCAAAAACCAAGTGGATTCCCGCAAAACCAATTTTCGGTGGATCTTTACTCCGTAAATTGAACATGCAAGCCAAATTTCCAGTCTAAATCTAACAGAAAAAAAGAAGTTTTACTATCAATATCCCCGTAATACCGTTGAGAGCCGTTTTCTAATATAACCGCTCTTAGAGGATTTCAATTCAACAAAAGAAAAATGCAAACCAAATTTCATTATTATAGTCTTTGTAGCTCGAAAAAAGTAATTTTTTTTTGTCAATACGTCCCAGTAACCCTCTGCACCCCGGCCCTAAGAACTTGATTTGCTTAAAATACATTCTTAGTGGATCTCTATTCAACAAAAGAAACATGCTTAACAAATTTCAAGTATATGGGTCTAACAATTAAAAACATTAATTTTTTTCTGTAACTCCTCTTGACCCCTCGCAAACATCCTTAGGGGTCAATTTTCGTTTTACTCTTTGTTAGAGGAACTCTATTCCATGAAAGGAACATGCCTACCAATTTTCAAGCAGGATGATCAAATAGTTTAAAAATGGAAATATTTATCGATTACGCCTCTTAAACTCCCGAAATTAAACTTGGTATTTGATATTCGCAAAACCCATTTTGTAGCGGTTCTCTACTTTACGAAAGGAATCTTCTTATCAAATTTCAAGACTGTGCGTCTAACAGTTTAAAAATGGGGATAATTGTCTATAACGCCACTTGAGCCCCCGCAACGCCACTTCTGGGTCTGTTTTCACAAAACCCATTTTGTAGGGGAATTGCACTCTATGAAAGGAATCTGCTTAGCAAAATTTGAAGACTGTGCCTCCAATTAATTAAAAATGCAAAAAAATTATCAATAACACCCCTTGAACCCCCGCAATGCCACCTAGGGGTCAATTTTCACAAAACATATTTTGCAGTGTACTTCTATCATATGAGAGGAATCTGCTTACCAAATTTGAAGACTGTGAGTCTAATGGTTTAAAAATAGAAAAAATTATTTATATCTGCCCTTAACCCCTACAACACCCCTTGGGGGTCAATTTTCTCCAAACCCGTTTTGTAGCGGATATTTACTCCATGAAAGAAACATTTCTACCAGTTTTCAAGCAGCTAGATCAAGTAGTTTAAAAATGAAAATATTTATCTATTACGCCACTTATACCCCGCAACGCCACTTAGAAGTCTGTTTTCACAAAACCTTCTTATAGCTGACTCTATTAAATAAATCTATTTATCAAATATAAAGACTGTGCGTCTAATAGTTTAAAAATGGAAATAATTATCTGTAAAGCCCCTTAAGTCCCGCAACGCCATTTGGGGGCAATTTTCGCGAAACCCATTTTGTAGCGTATCTCTACCCTATGAGAGGAATCTGCTTACTAAGTTTCAAGACTGTACGTCTAATAACTTAAAAATCGGAATTTATAACGCCCCTTAAACCCCCACCCCCGCAACACCCCTTGAGGGTCAATTTCCTCCAAACCTGTTTTGTAGCGGATATTTACTCCATGAAAGAAACATTCCTACCAATTTTCAAGCAGGTAGGTCAAGTAGTTTAAAAACGAAAATATTTATTTATTACGCCACTTAATCCCCTGAAACGCCACTTAGAGGACTGTTTTCACAAAACTTTCTTATAGCTGATCTCTACTCTATGAAAGAAATCTTTTTATCAAATATAAAGACTGCGTCTAATAGCTTAAAAATGGAAATAATTATCTATAACGCCCCTTAAGTCCCGCAACGCCACTTGGGTGCAATTCCCATGAAACCCATTTTAGCGTATCTCTACCCTATGAATAGGAATCTGCTTACTAAGTTTCAAGACTGTACGTCTAGTAACTTAAAAATCGTAAGTTATAACGCCCCTTAAACCCCCCCCCCGCCCCGCAACACCCCTTGTGGGTCAATTTTCCCAAAACCCATTTTGTAGCGGATATTTACTCCAGGAAAGAAACTTACCTACCAATTTTCAAGCAGGTAGGTGAAGTAGTTTAAAAACGGATATATTTATCTATTACGCCCCTTAATCCCCCACAACGCCACTTAGAAGTCTGTTTTCACAAAACCTGTTTTGTAACTGATCATTATTCTATGAAAGGAATCTATTTATATATATATATATATCAAATTTAAAGACAGTGCGTCAAATAGTTTTAAAATGGAAATAATTATCTATAACGCCCCCTAAGCCCCTGCAACGCCACTTGGGGGTCGATTTTCACCAAACTGATTTTGTAGCGAATCTCTACTCTCTGAAAGGAATCTGCTTACCCAATTTCAAGATTGTACATCAAGTAGTTTAAACATGCAAGCAATTATTTATAACGCCCCTTGCGTTTTGAATTTTTGAAAATCTGTTCTTAGCTGACGTCTACTCTATGAAAGGAACATGTCTACCAAATTTCAAGTCTGTAGGTTGAATAGTTCCGGAGATATCGTGATTAGTCAGTCAGTCAGTCAGTGAGTCGCTTTTCTCCTTTATATATATAGATATGTATGTATATAGAGAGAGAGCAGCGCACACAAAATTTTTTCAATTTCAAGGGGGGGGGGGTGTCCATGGTCGAAAGTCTCCCAACTCGCATCGTACCTCAAGACAACACCAATTGTTTCTTCTGATTTTGTCGATTTTGAAACAAAAAACAGCAAAAAATAAATTATTGAATTAATAACTAGCATTAAATAACAAAATAAATTGTTAATTACAAGTACTTAATTAAATTTTGCGTTATATATACACAGGATTATCAACCATCGAAAAAAAACTCAAGTGCTTTAGGGGGTGTCCGGATCCCCCAGGACACCCCCTTGTGTGCGCCACTGTATATATATATAATCTCCAACTAACATTTGTTTGCAATTTTGTCAACTTTTCAGAGGTAGAGGGGGATTTAATTCATAAAAAAGTAAGAAGGGTTGTTGATGAAAATAAGACACTTAATGATCTTTGGGGGGGGGGATATTTTTTCATAAAGTATAACTCAAAATTAATGTGCTTTATGTGCTCTGAGACTATATCTGTATTTAGGAACATAACATTAAAAAGCATTATGAGAAAAAAACATACTGTCTATGTTAGCTTTTTCAGTAAATAATTATATAGAGAGTTAAATTAACTACGCTTAAATCGCAGCTGAAGTTTCATAATTGCACCAACCATCTGCCATTGTCAAAGCAAATTACTAAGTTGTCATGTTGAGGAAAAGAAAATGAAACTATTTTAGGAGGGTGAACTGATGAAAGCTATTTGGAAGCGGTTATTAAAGATATTCTGCCCGAAGAACTAATTACTTTCGAGTATATATCAGCAAGTGTTAACTAAAGTCGCACTATACAACGGCACGAGGACTATAGGAGATTTCGAGTATTAGCCTGTCATGCCGAAATATATGCCGCTGTATTGATGACATTTCTACTAAAGTAGCAGTGACCTTACAAGATAAAATTAATCAATTTGTGACGGATCTATACGGTTTCCACTAACCTTCTCTATTTTTCTTAAAAGTTTTATTTATTTCAACCAATCTCCACCGGGAGCCAGGGCGTGATTTATGCAAATGAGACATATTATATAAGTTCGAGTTTCGCGAGTTAACAAAAAAAGTAAAGTGAAGAGTTAGAAGAGTGAAGTCAAATGAATTGAAGCATCGGTAGATCAACACGCAGTTGTTGACATTAGTGGATAGCAGTTACGTGACGAGCTACGCCGAGGAGCAGTAGATTGAAATTGGAAAAGATCCCGCATTACCGAGTGTGGATCCTTCTCCATTATCCTATCCAGCCAATAAGGAATTTATCAGCACGGCGGAGCAGCCGATGTTAAAAGATAAGGTTAGTGATTTAGAATATTGTGAATACGTGTACGTGTTTTAGCTGTAATTGTACGTGTTTGATCTTTCGTGGATTCAGTCGCGATTCCGTAGATCCGCTAATAGTAACTCCCTTCTCATACTCCACTGTGTTTTATTTCTCTTAAATTGGAATCGTGTGATTATCCTTCTGTGATTAATAAGCATCAATAAATATAGTGATTTGCAATTATGTCTCATGATTATTCAAATCCACCTACACGTCCAGAAACATTTAATGGTAGATGGGGAGATGATAATCTGAGAGGAGGATTTAATTCACGACACTGGCGCCCAACTGAAATACCGGATTTAAGAGCGAGTGCTGGTTTTAGGGTCCTGCCGGAATTATTCTTTTCAGGCCGAGAGAATGTATCGGAGTTCCTTGATAATATTGATGATAATATAGCTTATTATGAGATACCGGCGAATCTGGCGTGTGCTTATTTAAAGGGTCATTTAATTGGGAGAGCATTAGACTGGTTTGAGGTCATCGGATTTGCGTGTGTAAACGAAGAAGCGACTGCCTTCGCGTCGCTTAAAAAGAAGTTGTCAGATAGTTTTCCAGTGGTAAGGAATAAGTCGGAGTTAGAGGCTCAATTTTTTTCATCCAAGCAGCAGAAGAGACAGACCCCATCAGATTTTATATATAAATTATTAAATATCCATAAGACTGTAGGTTTGAATTATGATGATGCAAAATTGGTCGATCACATTGTAATGCGACTCCTACCCCAGATTATGGATTATTTAAAGGTTCGAAACCCCACAATGAAGGTACAGTTGTTAGAGTTGGTCGATCGGTATGAGGAACGTCATAGCTGCAGAGAAACCCAGGGTTCGAGTAATAATTTTGCTAGACGAGGTTGGGATATGAGTAGGAATCCTGCGAAAAGACAGAATAATGGAAATTGGAGAGATACAGGGGTCGGAAATAGACAAAATGATCAGAGAGGAGTAAGCAGAGGGGCAAACAATTTTTCTCGTTGGGATTATCGAAATCAGGGATTCGAGGGAGGAAACCGCAACAACCAACCAAATCATAGACCAGACCGTTATCAGAACCGAAGAATGATGGTTAGTAAAGGTCCTATTGATGATTCAGAAAGGCGGAATTGGAGGCGTGGTGATGGCACCAGCGGAAGGCAAGGAAATGCCAATTTAAACTTCTAAGCGATCGTGTAGCAGGAGGTAAGCGGTCGCTAGTTGAGTCAAATCCTCCTAATAGGATTAAACTTAATTCATTATGGTTATCACCAGTGGATCTGCCGTATGTGCCGATTCTTTTACATGACACGTTTGTAAAAGCTCTCTGGGATACAGGTGCGGAGAAGTCATTTATTTCAGAGGAGACGTACCGATCATATTTTTCTTTTCGTCCTATTAAGAAATCGTTAGCGGAAGTAGTTACGGCACAAGGGTCGCAGTGCACAAATTTGGGCACCGTTGAATTACGGATTAAGACAAGGGAATTTTCGAAGTTGTGGAATTTTCATATGATTGCTGAGATGCAATATTCATGCATCTTGGGCATTGATTTTATGTCGCATGCATAGATTGGTTTTGATTTTCTTACGAAATCGTTAATCATTCCGGACTCGCAGATTGAGAAAGTGGCAATTTCGGACGAACCGGTACGGATAGATTTATCGAGAACGAAGTTAAGTGCAGGGCAAAAACAGAAGTTGCATGTTTTGTTTGAGGAATTTCAGGACTTGTTTTCGGCTAAGCTAGGTCTGACGCATGTGTTTTATCATGAAATTGATACGGGTGATAATCCTCCTGTTTTTTCGAGACCTTATCGCTATGACAGGGTCAAACAGGGTATCATTGATTACCACGTGAAGAAAATGCTGGACGAGGGAACTATAATTCCAACAACATCGCCTTACGCATCTCCTGTAGTTTTATGTCGGAAAAATAACGGGTTGCCGCTAGACGACCCAGAAGCTTATAGGTTCGCAATAGATTATAGAAAATTGAATGCGATAACGAGGTATCCACGATATCCACTACCGCTAATTGATGATTTGATAACTAATATTCCACACACCGAAATTATGTCATCACTTGATTTACGTAGCGGATACTTTCAGATGGCGGTAGACCCCAAAGATATTAATAAGACGGCATTTGTTACAAAAAATAGTACTTTTGTCTTTACTCGCATGCAATTTGGCCTTTCAGGGCGGCTCCAAATTTTCAGAGGGCGATTGAAATCATCCTTAAACCAGTTCTCGGGCGTTTTGCGTTCTGCTACATGGATGATGTAATAACTTCATCTCCATCTTTTGAGCGCCATGTAGAGCATTTACGGGAAGTATTCAGATTGTTGCAAGAGGCTGGTTTAACGTTAAATCGTGAGAAATGTCATTTCACGAGGGAACAGTTACGTTATTTGGGTCTAGTTATTAGTAAAGAGGGAGTTAGAACAGACTAAGAGAAAGTAAAAGCAATTCTTGAAATGAAACCCCCGAAAAATGCGAAACAAGTAGCAAAACTTTTAGGAATGACGGGGTGGTATCAAAAGTTTATTAAGGACTACGCAGACCTGTGTGAACCCTTGTATAGTTTGAAACGGAAAAATTCTAAGTTTAGTTGGTCGGAATCGGCGCAGGAAGCCTTTGAACGTATTAAAAAAGCAGTGATGGAAGCTCCCGTGTTCCAGTTACCAGATTTTACCAAAGCTTTTGAACTTTATACGGATGCTAGCTCAGTGGGGGTAGAGGCAGTGTTGACGCAGAATAATAAGCCTATTGTGTTTGCCTCAAGAACATTAAATTGGGCAGAGAGGAACTATAGTGTGACGGAACGTGAATGTTTGGCGGTCATATAGGCGTTAAATAATTATCGCATTTATTTCCGATCTTTGCAGGTGAAGGTGATAACAGACCATGCAGCACTTACCAAATTAACGAACGGGAAGAATTTTTCGAGTAGAATGATAAGGTGGACGCTTAAAATGGAAGATTTTAATGTGGAATGGGAGCATCGCCCAGGTACTCAAAATGTGGTGGCTGATATATTGTCTAGAAATCCATTAGATAGCAATGATGAAGCAAATGTGTCTTGTGCGGTGATTAGGTCGTTGGTATTATCGTCTAGGGAATAGTTGAGAGAAGAACAGAAGAATGATCCGGAGTTGGGTCATATTATGCAATACTTAGAACATCCTGACGATAGTTCAATTAATGAGTCAATCTGTAGAAATTGGTCCCGCGATTTTAAATTGATAGATGGGTTGTTATACTATGAAAAATATACAACCACGCTCGGTGAATTAAGGGTATTTATACCCAAAACATTACATAAAGATGTTATGCGAGAGTTCCATGACTCGCCGATGGCGGGCCATCTGGGGGAAAAAAAGAGCTACTTGAAATTAAAAGACGCGTGTTATTTCCCATTTATGAGGAAATTCATTTATAAATATGTATCCACCTGCGACCTATGCCAGAAAGTAAATCATAAGAACAGCTTACCAGCTGGTCAATTAATACCGATAGTAACGAATTTTCCTAATGAAATAGTATCTTTAGATTTATTAGGCCCATACCCTGCCACTAGTCCGGAACGTTATAAATTTATTTTAGTAATAACGGATAATTTTTCTAAATGGGTTGAAATAGTTCCCTTAAGGAAAGCTTCGGCTAAGGCGATTGCCAATGCATTTTTTGAAAATTATATTTCGCGTTATGGAGCTCCAGTAAAGTTAATCAGTGATAATGGCCCCCAAATGATATCCGAAGTTTTTGAGCAAGTGTGTCGCAGGTTGAACATAAAACATGTTAAAATGGTGGTATATCGTCCACAGGCTAATCAAACGGAGAGAGTTAATCGTACTCTTCTACAAATGATTTCGAGTTTTGTAGAAGGTAATCATACACACTGGGACCAATTTCTCAAAGAGTTTAGTTATGCTTTGAGGACAGCAGTACATGAAACAACGGTTAAAACACCAGCGGAATTATTATTAGGTAGAAAATTAATCACCCCATTTCAAAAATTAGTAATGATAACTGATGGATCAGACTTAGTTTGTGGAAATATGGAAAAGTTGTTTGAGGAGGCTAGGAGAAATACTAAGAAGCAACATGAGAAGTGGGCGAAATACTATAATAAGAGGAGACGGGACGTTAATGTGAAGGTTGATTATCTAGTGTTGGTTCAAACTCACCCGTTGAGTTCGACGAGTAAGAAAATTGTGGGTAAATTTATGCCAAAGTTTGAGGGCCCCTGTAAGGTTTTGAGTGTGAAAAATAATAATTTAGTAATATTAAAGTTTGGTGAAAGAATAATGGTTAATGTGGATCAGGTGAGAATTTACCATCAAAGAGAATCAGAAGACAGTGTCGGCGAATCTGAAATTGCGGGAAGTAGTCATCACAGTGCAGTAGCATCAGAAAGGTCGGATGATAGGCGGCCGAGAGTAGTGCAGTCAGAAAGCGATGGGAATAGTCATAGAGGATCAGAATCAGGAAATTTGGAAGGTAGTAGAGATGTAGCCAGGGATAGACGCGATGGACAGGAGATGAGAAGGGGAAAGCGTGTGCGGATGGAGTCGACTGTTTCTACGGGGGTTGGCGCGTATAATTTCAGGAAGAGGAAGCCACGTTGGATGGAGAGGGAGAAAAGAAGAAGGCCCGAATCCTGGGTCGAGATGCAACAAAGTAAGAAAAGACCAGAGGCACCAGCATCCAGAGACAAAAGAAAGATGTCCTCGTCCATGCCGTCTCGTCCATCAAGAAAGCGGTGCAGAAAGGTAGAATATGAGAGGCAGTCGGAGGGAACAACAATTCCATGACCATCCCGCAGAGAGGAGAGTAGAAAGTCCAGATGCAACAGGTCCCGTCCAGTCCAGCAGGAACGGAACTGCCCTTACAACCTCCGGAGCCGACGTCGAGTGGACAGCAGCCAGAATCGGAATCCCGCAGGAGGAGAGAACGCCCCAGCAGGAGCATATCAACTACAGCAGACTCAATGGAGGAGAAGGAAACCCAGAAGGTTGGAGCGGAGAGAGGACAGCTCTAGGACAAGGTCATCCAGTACAGAGGCCTTGGTTGGGGACAAAGCCTATGCAGATTGGATCTAAAGATTAGCCAGGTTGTATAATTCTAATTTGTTTATTTTCCCTCTGACAGACAATTCAGAGTATTTTCCATGTGGGCTAGTCTAAAATTTTTGTTTTGTAAAGTTAAAGGGTACAAAAGTTGTCACTGCGTTGTGTGCGTTTTCATATTGATTGAAAAAGGAACTTTTGTATTTAATATTTTTCCAAATTGTGGAAAAACATTTGTTGGATTGCATTCGTTTTGCTACACATTAAAGACGTGGCTTTATGTGTGAGATTACTTATATTGTTTGTTGTAATATATTGTATGTTAAAAATGTATATATTTTTGTGTGTAACTATTAAAATGTATAAGTAGTATCTGGTTTCGGGACGCGGCGTACTTAGGATTACTAACAACAACATTAATAGCGCAGCGCGATTGATTGGGAATGTTTGAAAATGAAACCAGATGAAGGTTATTTTGATATGAAACTATACATATAATTGATATAATGTATGCAATATTTGTGTCAATATGGAAGCTGTATAAGGTTCTGTGCATTTAATGTCATATTTTAGAAAGAAATTGATATAGTTTCCTTTCAAGGCAGCAGTCCCTGAATCTTTTGATGAGATGTACCGAAGAAATTGTCGTGTGAAGATGTAAAATTTTTGCATTTATTAGTACTTAAGTAAAGTGCATGATCAGGGTTTTTTCCTTATGGCAAGGTTTTCCCCTGATCTTCGCCTGAATGGGATGCACTGTAGGGATAATATGTGAAAGATAAATAAAATGGAGTGGAGTGCCCTTTTGAGTAGTCATTTCTGTCTGTTAGTTTAATTAAAAATTGTGGAGATAGAGAATTAAAATTTTTTGCAGGTTCAGAGTTTTTCAGGTGTTAGGCGGGTTACGTGAGCTCTTTCAGTTCGTTTAGACCTTCAATAAATCACGCTTTTTTCTCGGAGGGGGTTGTGATGGATCTATACAGTTTCCAAAAACCTTCTCTATTTTTCTTAAAAGTTTTATTTATTTCAACCAATCTCCACCGGGAGCCAGAGCATGATTTATGCAAATGAGATATATTATATAAGTTCGGGTTTCGCGAGTTAACAAAAAAAGTAAAGTGAAGAGTTAGAAGAGTGAAGTCAAATGAATTGAAGCATCAGTAGATCAACACGCAGTTGTTGACATTAGTGGATAGCAGTTACGTGACGAGCTACGCCGAGGAGCAGTAGATTGAAATTGGAAAATATCCCGTATTACAGAGTGTGGATTCTTCTCCATTATCCTATCCAGTCAATAAGGAATTTATCAGCACGGCGGAGCAGCCGATGTTAAAAGATAAGGTTAGTGATTTAGAATATTGTGAATACGTGTACGTGTTTTAGCTGTAATTGTACGTGTTTGATCTTTCGCGGATTCAGTCGCAATTCCGTAGTTCCGCTAATAGTAACTTCCTTCTCTTACTCCACTGTGTTTTATTTCTCTTAAATTGGAATCATATAATTATATCCTTCTGTGATTAATAAGCATCAATAAATATAGTGATTTGCAATTATGTCTCATGATTATTCAAATCCACCTACACGTCCAGAAACATTTAATAGTAGACGGTGTGACGTATGTGTGTCCCCCCCTTGAGACATCTGGGACTTGCTTCCCACGGCCGGGTCAATTTTTAGAAGAATGATGACCACACGTGCAAAACCACCTGCAGTCGCTAATATACTGCGAGGGACGTGTCTTAATTAGCCCCTGCAACCTTTGACCCGAGGGGAAGCATTTCGCCACCACCGGATGTGGGGTGTGAAAGGGGACGCGCGGAGGTCGGTCAACCGAGAGAAAACCAGAGAGTGAACAGCGAAACTTCACATTGAACAGACATCAACAAGATCCCTCCCTCACAAAATTATTTTGGACTCTAAAATCATCTCATAGTGAAAACTTGTATATTAATGTAAATAATAGCTGTGACTTAATTAAACTAAATTATCATATTTCAAACACGCTACCATTATTGAATCAAACGTCACAACGGGGAGATGATAATCTGAGGGGAGGATTTAATCCACGACAAATTCAAAGCATATTCTCTGGTACTTGATGAATGTACAGATGTCTCTTCCGTTAAACATACAAAGTCATAAATTCATTTAACATTTCCGTATAGGAGATTAACACAGAGAGGGGACATATTCTGCACCAAAAAAAATTGATTATCTCATATGGAAATGAGTAGTACATTAATTAAAATATGATCCTTTCAATGGATAAAGGTTAGAATATGACATTAATGTGGAAGCATATTTCTATTTTAATGTAGTATACTCTGGTTTTTTGTGGTCCTATTCCTTAACATTACGCGAAGAAAGCTACTAGGAGCGAAATCATGCAATGTATATGGGGAAGAATCGCGGCTCAGAATGATGAAATCAGAACAGCATGATTGTGGTGGCCGGTGTTCGTGGAGTTGAAGATAACAGTCCTCATAAATTGATAATATTTTATAATTACGGGCAGAGGCGGATTAGGCGGTTGTCGGACCTGGCGGCCATCAGGGGCCCCAAGCTTGATGGATTCCACCAGTGGCGTAGCAATGAATATTATTGCCCCCTGCAAACTCAGGTTTGGGCCCCAAGCCCAGATATATATACAGAAATGGCCATATTATATACAGAATAAAATGTTTTGGACAAAATGGATATGGTAAAAATAATTGAATTTCCCAAAGAGAAATCATACTGTAATGTATACAGTCAAGATTTTTCTTTAGCCAATGAGTTTTATTGTAATCAATACATTTTATTTTGAGAATTTAATGTAATTGACTTTTTTTTACTATTTTAGTGAAAAAAGTCACTATTTTATTCACTCTTTTATTATTTTTTTCACTATTTTATTCACTCTTAAGCCTATGGGCCTCAAACCTTTTACCGCCAGGGGCCTCCAACTACTTTAATCGCCTCTGATTACGGAGTATGCTAAAAGCCACTGCGGTTCTCTCGCGAGTGGCGTTCATTTAGAATCTGAAATTACAATCTCCGTGTGTGAAGTGTTCGTTTTGTAAATTGAGATTTTGGGTTGAGTCCTATTATAGCCCACCCCTAGATTTTTGTGCTTTTTTTGGTCGCCAAGTTCAGCGATAAGTTCGCCAAGCTTGCAACCCTTCTCTTTTTATTCCTTCAAAATTAAAGACCATTTTTAGTGACCGTTAGGTGTCTGCAACTAGTAATTTCCGTTAATTACGTTGGTTTCGGCAACCCTACTAACTATGCACGAGTAGTAAGGACCGTTACTATTTGATGCTTTGCTGTTATTCGGCTAGTACGTGCGATTACCGGTTATTGTTTCTAGACGAAAGCAAGGTTTATTTATTTATTAATTTTTTCAATTTTTTGTAAAAAAAGGTGTTAATTATTGGATGGAGCTTTCGGCAAAAATTGTTAAAATTATGAAGATGCCGTTCGAAAGGAGGAAAGAATCCGCATGATGTAAAGAAAGGTACGTGGTTTGGCAAAAGCCGTTACAGTAATTTTAGAATATGTTTGTCTTTTTAAGAAGCTAAATCATTCAGTATTTTGTTCATAAGGTTTTAAAAGTTTAAATTATTCTCCTTCGAACATCGATTTATTCTTAGAATGTTCTTAATTTTCTATTTTTCAATAGTTGAAAAGAAATTTCCCTTTTTGTTCGGATATCCGTCTTTTTTTTTAGGATATCCTTAATTTTCTGCTTTTAGAAGCTAAATCTTTCATTGATTTGTTCTTATTTATTTTTTAGACTGTCTTAATTTTCTACTTTTCAGCAGTTAAAAAAGAAATTTCGATTTTTATCGTTCCGATATCCGTCTTTTTTTTTTTTTTTTTTCTTCTGCTTTTAGAAGCTGAATCTTTCATTAATTTGTTCTGAGCGTCTAACAAATTTTTTTCCTCAATGGAACTTCGATTCCTTCTTTTAGTAATGTTCTTAAAGCCATACTTTTCAAAAGTTAAAAAAAGAATTTTTCGTTTTTGATCTTTAGATTTAAATTTTTACTTATTAGAATGCTCTTCATTTCCGATTTTTAGAAGCCGAGATTTTGCTGAATTTGCTTTTTTAACGTCTGTAAAATTTCTCTTTCTATTCCTTTTTTTTTCCGGAATGTTTTCCCTTTCCTACTTTTGAAAAGTTTAAAAAATACCTATTATTTTCAGAAGCTAATATTCAGAAGCTCGGATATTTTCTTAAAGCTCTAATGTTTTCCATTTTTGCTCCTTCGGACAAAACGCCATGTTTTTACCAGTTAGCCTGAACTCGACTTTGAAAAACGCGCTTGGCGCCATGTTGGCGCGACTTGAAAAAAAAATCTTCGCCAAGGGGTGGGCTATAATAGGAATTTACCAGATTTTGTAATCGTTGCAAGGGAAATATCTGAATAGAAAAATCATTAATTTGTTAATTTATTTTTATTATTAAGGATGGCACAAAACAAGCATCATTCACAGAATCTCAGGCAAGAAGAACGTTTTATTTTACGTTTACATTTATTTGTTTTAAATTACCGTTTGAATGAGTATTTGACAACGCATGCTATATACCAGGGGTCGGCAACCTATGGCCCGCGTGGCACATGTGTCACGCGGTATAACTCTCAGTGGCACTCTGCCCTACTGTACAAATTTGTCAATTTTTGAGTCGTTGGAAGTTGATAAATTTGCAAAGGACCTTATTTGACAAACATCTTCAAAATTATGTATATTTACGGAACTACGAAAAGTTCTGAAAGATAAATCTAAAAAAAATTTATACCTATTTTCTAAATTATTGAATGTTATTGCTGGAGAAATTTAATTGTTTGAAGAGAGAAAATTGCATGTACTCTCTGCTTTGTGCTTCTTTTGGTTCTACATATCAAAGTAAAAAATCTTTCCTTTTATGAAAAATATTTCAAGTCCGCAAAAAAATTGTTTAACAACTGAATGCTCAGAATCGTGTCCAAGTGAAAGCCACAAATTATATCCCAGATTTTGCGATATGAAAGTGTGTAGAGCGGTGCAACATTAGATTCGCATTAAAATTTGTATTTATCTTTTTATTTAACTACAATGAAGAGAAATATTTATATTTTATGTTGTCTATTTCTTGTTATATGTTTAAAAATGCATAATATATGTACAATTTAAATTTTTTATTTTTGAGGAAGAAATAAATATATTTTAGGATGATTATTTTTATACTAAGAAATATTTTTAACTGATGCCAAATTAATATGTAATAAAACTGTAAATCTGTGTTATTGAGCTCTATTCTATAACTCTGTATGCATCATCGTTGGAATCGAATGGTTTCAAAACTGTCCTACTGTGTGGCACTCTGAACCCTATTGGTAGATTGGCTTAGCATGCCACAGCTAAAACGTTGCCGTCCCCGCTATGTGCTGTATACTTTTAAAGATCTCAAGAAGTTTGCATGGGGCAGTGCCGGATTACTCATTAGGGGGAGTAGGCGATTGCCCATAAGCTCCATGCTTTTTAGCGGCCCTAAAAATTGAGAAAACCAAATATTTAGTTATTTTTTTATTGCAAAATTTAGTTTTTTATTACAGATTCTAATAAATAATTATTGCTTTGTTATATTTTCTTTAATTTGCTGATATTTTGTTATTTTATTTGTGCCGTGAAATGTTTTCCTAAAATGTTGTGCAATAAATTATCAGGCTACAGGACCCCGAGAATTCGACTGCCTAGAGATCTCCATGTCGTTTAATCCAACACTGCATAGTGGACTAGAGCTTCGTAAGATTTCTCTGGGCCTCAGAGAGTTTTAAGACGTCCCCATTCCCCTCTCTATCACATATTTCCTTGACTATTAACTATGCCACTCAGAGGCGGATTAAGGTAGTCAGATGCCCCTGGCGGTAAAAAGTTTGAGACCCTTGGGCTCAAGACAAGAGTCAAACAACTAAAATAGTAAAAAGATTCACTGACTTAAAATTATTAAAATAAAATGTATTTCTAATAATAAAAAACTCAACAGCTAAAGAAAAATCTTAACTGTATTTAAAAAAATTAAAAACCTTACTAAAGAAGGCTTACAATTGTTCTGTACAACTTTTTACTTCTTGATTTCTCTGGAAAATTCATTAATTTTTTTAGCCGTACCTATTTAATCAAAAACATCTTGTACTATATATAACATGGCCATGTTGTTAAATTTGTCTTTTCTGTCATAGTACTTCTTAAATAATTTTTAACACGCTTTATAATGCTGAAAAAGATCTCCCCCCCCCCGACGCATTCAATATCAGTATTGTTAAAAATAATTTCAAAAGGATCTCTACATTATAGAAAGTATCTCCACATTAGGATTTCTCTTGCAACTACGTACATTTCTATTGGTATAGTGGTGCATTTCTTGTGGTTCATTGTATCTTTTCCTTTAAAAATAGTATAAACTGGTCTAATTCATATGATCAAAATTTAAAAATTTAATAGGGTCTTTGCAATTTCCTTTAATTTTTGTGTAGCTTTATTCTTAATTTCAGGTAATCTCTCGTCAAAAAATACGGTGAAGTGTTCTATAACAGTTTCATAAATCTCATCTCTTTGGGATAGTTCTGTTCTTGCCCTATCGCACATGAGATAAAAGGAATTGGCAATAAAATATTCCCTTCTTTAAAATATCATAACCGACTCCTTTTCTTTCCCTGACAGGACAAGTGCTGCCAGCGAACTTGTCCTGCTTCCTTTTTCAAACGAGAGCTCTGATAAATCAGATGCTCCTTGTTCTATTTTTCCAAATTCATTTCTGAAATTTTGGAAATAATTTTCCAGAAATTTTAGTAGACTATCCATTTATAATAATTCCCTCTACACTTATAGCAATAATTTGCTAGTAGCATTTATTCTCTGGAGTATGGGATTCCCACTCATGGTCATTAGGGAAGTTTCATACTTGTCCATCTGTTTCAAAAGGGAAGCTGCCTTCAGTATTGAGGTCTTTTTTTCCTCATTTCAACCACGATTTTCAGCCTCTAGGACGTTTTTATTAATCTTGCTATTAAGGCTTAAATTCAACTAGTTGGAAATAGTTTGCTTTGAACGAGACATATGTTTTATCACATAGATTCATTTTATTTAATTTATCTTCGCTAATAAAGTACACCGATTGAAATAAAAGTTCCATTATACCAAGAAGAAGTTGTGCTTCATCAAAGAAATTTGGTAGGCCTGTTTATACATCAGAAAGATGAGTTACATTCAAATTTTGCGGTAGGGAGAAAAGTGTAGTGCTAGTAGCGTCACTTAAGCATGCGAATCAAGGGTACTTTAAATGCGCGCTATTAAGTTCGGGAGTGTTATTTATCATTGAGATTTGACTCAGTGAGTTGATGTTGGTCCCTAATGACTTTATAAAGAAGACATCAACAGCTCGCTGAGTTTGAACGAGGTAGTATAATATATCTAAAACAGATGGATTTTCTTTTCGCGGGTGAGTGAGTGAGTGAATATTAACGTCCCACAGTTCAGCTACACGAGGGCTTTTGGGGACGGTCCACGTAATTTTGAACCATGGTCAAGTGACGCGGACGACACCTGAGCTGGCACCCCCCTCTCCTAACTACCACACTACACCAATGGGAGGACGTTTGAGCTCTCGACAGATTTAACGTGCATTGCTCCCCTACACGGCGGGTCTTCAGTGGTACTGGGATCGAACTCATGACACGCTAGCCACAATCCGATGCCTAGACCACTTGGCTATCGCGGCCCCTCTTTTCGCGTGAGTAATGTTTTCACTGTGCATGATTTTTGGCAACAGTGTTCCCGGGAAGGCACTATATCAACAAAACTATGATCTAACCACACACGGGTCACCACTGACAAAAGACTGCCGTATTACCATCGTTGTGCATCTACAGTAGGAATTAGTTTTTTGTTTTTTTTTCAGAACTAGAGTGAGACAGTGAGTGGTAACAAATTAGTTTGAGAAATAGCTTCTAAACAGATGCCCTATAGCGTTCATACCATAAGCTCCAAATCACTGATATCTATGACTTCAGTAATGACACGCTCGAGATCATTCGAGAATTGAGCGGTGATGTGTGGTGTTCTCCGATCCAAGCTGTTTCTGTCTTGGTGCCAGTGATGCACTGGCGTAACCGTGAATATTAGGCTCCCCCCCTTGCAAAGTCGGGTTTTGGACCCCAAGTGTGAATCAGGCTATGACAACCCGTACGATGGGTGGGTATACGTTACGCCATTGTAGTGATAACTGTACATTAAATAGAAAAGGACCGGGTCAGCACCTACAAACTTTATGTGGCTTACACACTCTTACTTAGTCCAGCACCTAGAGTTATGATCTGACGCGAGAAATTTTCTTTGATTGCCGGAGCACTATCGAGATTAATTCACACACCCTGACTGCAAACTTGAACGTCAGTTTGGTGATTCAAACTGTTGTACTGCCATTCAAACACATCATTCTATGATTGTTAACAGGATAACGTGCACCCTTATACCGAGTTGTAACCCAAAGTGCTCGATAGAGTGCCCACATGTTACTTTGGCCTGATAGGTCACCAGATCTTCCTGCAATCAAGTACTATTGGGATATCATTGCACTGCAATGACAGTGTTATCCACAACCAGAATTAAACAATCTTATATTGAAGGATCAAGAGCAGCAGTTCCAACCCACAAACTGATATCCGGTTCTTGTGCGACACCTCGTATGTACGTTTGCATGCTTGCTTTTAAAATTCTGATGGTTACACCAGTTTTTAAATGTATCATCATTTCACATTTAAAATGGTTCTTCTCGCGTTTACGTTAACCTGTGATCTTGAAACTTTAAATCAATTAAATTTGTTACCTAGACAAATGCATTGCGGCAATTTCATTATTCTACAATAATTTTTTCTTGGTGGTTCAATAATTTTTTCCCCGTTATATATATGTAGTATAAGATGTATCCAGTGGCGGATGGGGTGGGTAGGCGACCGGGCAGCTGCCCTGTGGGCCGAAACGGTTTCGGGCTGATCAAGAAACTTGAAAGATCGAATTGACATATGATTCGGTGAAATAGACATAAAATTATTTTTTTTATTATGATGATGACAATGAATGATAATTTATACGTAAAGTTGTATTTCATACGGGGCCTTAAGATGGGCATATTTTTCCTGCCAGGGCCAATTTCCTTGGTCAAACCGCCACTGGATACATCCGAGAGTAACTAAGCGCGGCTGTGAACTAAAGACGAACTTGTTTGACTAAAATCGAACTAAGTATTCGTTTGATCGACATAAAATTTGTGCAAAAAAAATGCACTCGAAAATTTTTGTTCAAATTGCAACAATACAGATATACGAAAGACAGATGACTAGGACTGCAACACTACTCAAATCCGTAGAAATCATCGAGTTTGCAATATTGGTTAAATATTTTTTGTTACACGTTTAATTTATAATTGGAATAAATTAAACTTGAGGCCCCTACTGGTGTTGGAGGCCCCTGGCGACCGCCAGGTCCGTCAGCCGCTTAATCCGCCTCTGATGCCACTAAAAGATAGACTGCAAATGCACTGTACTTCTATAAATGCATGTTGTTTATGATACAACCATAGCGGCCGCGGCGGCCGAGTGGTCTAGGCATCGGATCATGGCTAGCGTGTCATGAGTTCGATCATAGTACCACTAAAGATCCGCCGTGTAGGGGTGTGATGCACGTTAAATCTGTCGAGAGCTCAAACGTCCTCCCGTTGGTGTGGTGTGGTAGTTAGGAGAGGGGGTGCCAGCTCAGGCGTCGTCCGCGTCACTTGACCATGGTTCAAAATTACGCGGACCATCGCCAAAAGCCCTCGTGTTGCTAATCAGTGCGACGTTAATATTCACTCACTCACTCATGATACACCATTTTTGGAAATGAATATGCTTAGAGCTAGCTCATTTTTTAACAATTCGTTTTTTTTTCCCTCTCTCTTATCAAATATTTCGTAATCAGCATTAACAAAACTTTTGTATATGAGATCACTGTACAGGATTTGTAAAAATTTAATCATAATAAGTTTCACAACACCCACATACACTTAAAAATTAACAGCACCATCGAAAAAACGGAAATCATTGAACAGAGCATGTGCCGCCATCTATGAGTTACAATTGAAACTTATTCCTGACTGTCTAAAATGATTAACTTTGAATAGTATAATTTATTCTATATTTACAAAACATTGATTATAAGTGGATTCATAAGTTCAATTCCAAAGAATTCTTTTTTAAATATTAACTTGAAAATATTTTATTATTGGTGAAAAAATCATGCTCGACAAATATGGGTCATTTTCTCTTATTGTGAGGCATGCACTTCGAAGTAAATCATTTCTTTTTTTATTTGAATTTTACAACTCCTACAAAATTGAAAAATAATGATCGAAAAAGTGTGGAATTTACAGCAAAAAACAAAAGCGGGGTCCAAATTTCACCATTCTCGTATCATGCTCCAATACGCCGCCAAACATATTCTTTTGATTTTTTCTCGATTTTCGGGAACAAAAAACAGTAAAAAATTAATTATTGAAAAAATAATTAGCAGTAATTAATAAAATTAATTATTAATAACGAATTATTAATTAAATTTTACATACTATATGCATAGTATTATAATCAATTTAAAACAGAATCAATGGCTTTGGGGGGGGGGATCCGGACCCAAGGCCCCTTCTCCCCTTCTCGAACTCATGACACGCTGGCAACAAGCTTCTTTCAAAATACCCCATCTGATTAAAGTAGTCTTTATTTACGCTACTGTACCATTATTATGACTTTTATCGATAAAAAGGATCGTGAAATTACGACTGCTTTTTCCCGAGGTGTAGCCAACATAAATATTGGCGTAAGGAATGTATTTACCGCTGTATCACTCATATCAATGATACGGGGTCCCCAAGCTTCAGTGACCTCAAAATGTGTAAGCAAAAATTTGAAACACGTTAAGGGGCCCCAAGAAAAGGCTTCCAAGGAATTTTGTGATGTAGGGTTCACTCAGGTTTATCTACGACAGTGATTGGCGATTTAAAAAAAACATTCACTGCAAACACACTGACGAAACAGAATTTGCCGCGCTTTCTATACATTACTTCGTGTTTGGCTTCATATTCCCTAAAACCGATAAATACCTTTGTAATATTTATTCGTACATATATATAATGAATAATAAACAAAACATAGAGAGAGAGAGAGTTTGAATACAATATTTATTCAACACAAAAAGAAAAAATGAATTTTAAAAATCCTTGTATTTAATGTTAACTATTTTCATGAGATATCGGAAGTTTTTTAGTTTCCTGTTACTTGTGTGTGCAAAAATTTTATATCAAGTTAATTAGAAGGTAATACATGCTACTGAGTCACCCAGTATCAATCTGTCATGTACTGTCTTTTGACAGAATTTTCAATTGCTAGTGCTATTTACTGAAGCAGAAGAGGGCATCTGGTACACAGGGTCACTTTTCCACTTAGACACGTGCCTAGGTTGCAAAAGATTTGGGGGGCGCAAAAAATTGGAGTATGAAAAAAGAGAACAAAATTAAAATTACAGAGAATGTACCACTGTTCAGCGAATCATGACAGAAACATTTCTGCCCTCCAGAGAGTAAAAACTGTAATGAGAGATCTATTATAGAAAATGAAAAGCTTAACAGTTTGATGTTGCTATGCACTCACAATAATATTGCATTGGAAATTTATTACAATGAAGTTACACTGGCCTCCAAAAGTTAAGGAACAACATGTTTTTCGAGCCTCACTGTAAAAAAAAATGACAGTAACTATAAAATTTATAGTTTATATAAATGATAAAAAAACGAACTTTATACAAATTTATGCAAAAATCACTTTTTTAATAGGAAAAAAAACCCAGATATATATGATTGAAAGAAAAATATGCATACATCAGGCTTTCGTAATTACGCGTGTAACTTTTGTTGATTTTCAACTTTTGATAGCAGATTTGTTGACAATAGGCAGTGGGGTCTCGTAATATTTGAGAACAGCCGTTTACCCGATTCGTTAAGGTGGAGGGTGGTCGGATGGATGAAAATGGGGTTGTCTCAGGCTGATGCTGCTAGGCGTCTTAATGTGTCTCATAATGTGGTCCGTCGTCTCTGGAATCAATATCAAACCGAAGCATCTGTGTCCAGAGGACATGTTCCAGGCCGACCACAAGATACAACACCTGCAGGATGCCGTTTTATTGCTCTTTCGGCCCGAAGGAGAAGAAGGATTTCTGTGTCGTAACTTGTTCCAGACCACTCTGTAGCATCAGGGAAAAGAATATCCGCTAGTACGGTGCGAAGGTGTCTTAACAATTCAGGTTTCCATGCCAGGCGACCAGTTGTGTGTGTACCCCTCAACAAACGACAGAGAAGGGCCAGCTTATCTTGGGCAAGAGAGCACGTTTCCTGGACCAGACAGCGATGGGTTTCTGTACTCTTTACAGACGAGTCCAGATTCACACTGGAGAGCGCGATTCAGAATGTCTTCTCATCTGGAGGGAACGAAGTACCAGATATCATTAATCCAACACTGCTAAAAGACACTGTCACCGAGGTGGTGGAATAATGGTTTGGGCAGTGATTTTACTCGGTGGTCACACTGACCTACATGTGTTCCAGGGAAGAACTCTGACTTGTGTGAGATATCGGGATGAGATCCTTGATTCATATGTCCACCAGTATGCCGGTGTAATTGGTAATGACTTCATTCTGATGGATGATAATGCACGACCTCTCCGAGCTGTAATTGTTGAGGAATATCTTGAGGGTCTTGGTTTAGAGCGAATGGAATGGCCAGTTCAATCTCCAGACTTAAATCTGATAGAGCACCTTTGGAACTATCTTGGTAGACAGGTTGATGCTTTAAGTCCTCCTTTAAGGTCATTAAGAGAGCTGGAACAAAACTTACTCCGTGTCTGGTCTTCGCTTCCCATTTCGGTAATCCACAACTTAATTGACAGCATGGAAATTCGATGCCGCCAATGCATTCAAGCTAGGGATGGGCATATCCCTTATTAAAACCCATTTTTGTTATGTTTCCATTACACTTTACTACATAAAACTGTGATTATTATTTTTTCCAAAAATAAACTTTTCCAGCAAGAATGTTTTTTTTTTTTTTTTTTTTTTTTTTTTTTTTTTTTTTTTTTTGTAAATCATTTTTGAACTTTTATTATAAAAACTTTTACCTTCCAGTCAATACATAACTTTTTTGTGCACATGTCATAAAAATTTGGTGTTTCTACATTCATTTATTTGCAAATAAGACGCAAAAAACCGGTTGTTCCTTAACTTTTGGAGGCTAGTGTATTAATGATTTTCTCGAAAAAATCTTTCGTTTTTCGAAGAAAATCTTCGTTGTACAAGTGCAATGACAGTGACTTAATAAAGAATAAGGCTGTGAAAAAGTAAAAGAGAATAAAGTGGTAAGGGATAAAAAAAGATGATAATTAAAAAGTTGAAAAAAAATAGTGCATACAATAACGTATACTCTGTACTGTAATTGCAGAGGATTTCATTAATTTGCTGTACTACTTTACAAAACGGTGGGCGATCCATGATACCGTAAAGTAAGAAATGAACAAGAGGGGCCAAACCATACCAATATTCTTTTCTTACGACTGACAGTCCATACCACGGTGAGTCTATAGGTGGTGGATAAAAGACTATTCAAATAGCAAAAAACAAAGAAAAGGAAAAGAGTAAGAAAGTTAAGGGAAATTCGCTCCTGAAACAAAACAGGAAAAGTAAGAACGAAAAGAGGAAGGGGGTGCTCTGGAAATAGAGGAAGGGACGTAGCTATTGAAGTGCCTAGGGCTCCGGGAAGGTTAAAAATGGCCCTGCTAATATACTATTCCACACTTACAGTATTAAGTTTTCAATACAAATTTAGGCTTTGCATCTTTCAACATTCGATACCATTGAAACTTATGTTCACCTTTTGTTCAAGGTGACCTGAGGCAACTATTTAACTATAGGAATAGAACTAGAAAAATTTGACAATATTCTAGGCACTCTCAAGATAAAAGAATTCTAAATCAAATACAAAATAAGTTTAATAGCACTGGTGTAGCTAGTCCTGAGTGGGCTCCGTATCAAAATTCCTTGGAGGTCCTTTTTGGTGGACTCTGAACATTTTACGGTTTATTCTTGCACATTTAGGGACCCCATATCATTGATGCGCCTGGTGCGGCGGCAGCTACGCCCCTGTTTAGTAGGAAAGTATTCATCAACAGATAGCAAGTTTGAGGGACACTCTCCTTTCCTTGAATCCTGAGGATGATTCCTTTCGGGGAATCGCAAAAGAGTTCAGGAAAAAGTTCTCTTAAATTGCCACCCTTAAAAGTCCCCTAAGTGTCGCTCATAGTGATCACGTCAAAACAAAAATTCTATATTGCCAATTTTCTCGAGAATCAAGAGAACTTAATTAAGATTTAACTTAATGATGTTTACTGAATTTGTATACTGACGCTAAAACTACAAAAATCATTGACGACTTCTTGAATAACGATATTAACTTCTCTAACACTATCTCTCTGGCCTCTCCCTCACCATCGAACATATCGGAATATATTAACAAGATAAAAATCAAAACATCTTCAGGAAGGAATAATGTAACAAATAAAGTTCTAAATATACGACAGTTCATGTTTAATAATAGTCATACTCTTTGAAAACACTCATTATAATAAGCTAAAAATGTATTTAGAATATTTTTATATCTATATTTACCAATAATATAATAAGAAGAAAATATTTGACATTTGACATTTTTTATCGTATTAAGAAGTTTTTATATTAAATATATAAATATGTCAAGCTCTCTCCCTCTCTCTCTATTCTTCTAAAAAAAGTGTTTGGAGAATTTAGGCTTCTCTTATAAAACCTTTATTCCATTAATATACCTTAAAAAATGAAAATAGAAATTTTTAATCACTGTTTCTGTTTTTTACTTCGTTCTTGGATCCGTTGTGCGATAGATTACAAATGCTTACGATATAAATTTCTAGTTTAAGTATAAAATAAAAGCTTTTCTCGGTAAAGAAAATAAAAATCTCTCTTTATTTTCGCCTTTCATATTATTCTGCTTAAAAAATCTATTGAAGAATATGAAAATTGATGGTTTCATATAACTTATTTTTGTTCATTGTTAATCAAAATATTTAAATATTTCCTTAAGTAAACTACTTGATTATCCCTCAGAATTAAACCATAAATTTATTTTTTATTAAGAGGAATGGATCATAAAAAAAATGCATTAACAAAATCTATTATAAAACACAACATGCTTTTTGAAGAACAGAGAAGGAATTTTTATCGATATCAGAATTTAAGTAATCTTTTTTTTTTTTTTTTTGTTAAAGTCAGATTATCTTAATATTTTTCAGAGGGGTGGGGAGCAGAAGGGGTTGAGATAGTCTAATTTAATAATTTAAGTTGCGAAGCTCTTGAGTGGTAAATAAAGGTTCGAAGATTTATAAATGCTACTTATTTCATAGAAGATCCTTTGACCAAAATTATGAGATACTACGTGTGGGGGAGGGGGGGGGTTATATTGTCTACTTTTCTAATCCCATCCAATTATAAAATTGTTATTAAAATGCATTACCTAGAATAAGCTTAGATAATTTACTATTTGCAATGGGCTTTCAGTTTTTTTTTTTTAATGTGTTTGAAAACTATTTTTTAAATTTATAGAGAATTTTCGAAAATTAATATATTAAGCTTCAGTTAGTAATTTGAGAAATGTTGCGATTCATCCAAAAAACTTTGGAGAATTCATAAGTTTTTCAAATTTAATATGTCTAGTAAGTGGTGGGAAAAGTTGTGGACACTTTTAAAATTGTTATGTTTTTTAAGTTTGTATGAGTGCTTATAGAAAATCTTACGTTGCACAAAATATAAAGTCTTTTATATCATTTTAAAGATAATTTACTACTGAATTTAATACAATTAGTAAAACTCAAATATTTGCAACACAAAAAAAGTTATGCTGCAATAACTATCGATGTACATTAAATACTAATGATAGGAGTAAGTTATCAGTGCTTAATGGGGTAGCCTTTATTTTTTTTATTACATCTTCACATCGATGTTTCTTTGAGCTGAAAATAGTTTTTAGCTCTTCCTTCGTTATTATATTATGCCAGGAAACAATTATAACCTCAATTAGTTCCTTTTTATTTCATGGGTACTTCATTTGAACAAGAGTACTTAAACAGGGCCACAAGTTTTCGATAGGATTTCAGTCAGGACTGTATCTTAGCCAGGACAACAATTTAATGGTCATAGAACAATGCCATTCTTTCGATTACTTTACTGTGTGGCAAGGAGATAAGTATAGAAAGACATTCACCTGAAAAGCCAAAAGAGTTACCCTTTGCCTATTTGCTATGTGGTGCACAGTAATCTTTTTCCCAACAATATTCTTACTAGAGCTGGTTGAGAACTTGAGTATAAAACGTTTACTAACAACAAAAAATTAATTTATTTTAACTGTTACTTCAAACTTGTTTGCGTATCAAAAAAACTATCTGGCGTGCCAAACTTAGCACACTTGCCAAGGGATTGTATCTCTACTCTAATGATGGCCGAGGTAACCTAGTGGTTATGGTCACAAACATGTGGCTGGCTTGTCGCGGGCCCGAGTCCTGGTGCCACTGAAGATCTGCCAAAAAGAGGAAGTGCATACACGTTAAATCTGTAGAGCCTTTCTCCCATTGGTGTGGCTTGGTAGTTTAGAAAGGGGGTGCCAGCTCAGGTGTCGTCCTCGTCACTTGATTGAGGCCTAAAACTCCGAGGTTCACCATCAATAGCCCTCGTGTTACTTTATAGTGCGAGTTATTATAACTTTAACTCACTCCCCTGCTCTAATGGAACGTTAATATAAGCAAAATACTCAGAGAGGTTGGCAAAGTCTGAGCTTGAATATATATTTTCTAATAATTATAATTCAATAAGACAGGATAAAAAGACCTAGAGTTATGCAAATAATTTTATCTGAAATCAATATTCTTAAATACTTCGCATAATTTTCCTCTACATTCAAATTCAATAAAGATGAAATCAATACAAAAAACGATAAATGCATTTTAAAAATGTATTTCTGTATGAGATTTTCTCTACACACTAAAGTTAAATAAAACCAAATTCTTTATTTCAAACCCGCAAAAATTGGGGCAAATAAATTGTTAAAATCAGAAAAAAAACTACATATTGTTCATATGTATACTAGAGTTAAAATATATGAAACCTATTTGTTCAATGTGGTGAATTTTTTGAATGAAATTATAATGCATTATTTGTGTAAATAATGATGAAGAATTTGAAAAAGAGCACAAATTTCATTAGAAATCTTTATAATAGAGACCTGTTTATCATTCTCGATAAATGAAAATAAAAAGAATTATTTAATTGGAAGAAAAGACACACCTCTGCAAGCATGCTTCTACACTCAGTCTCTCGTGAGAAGGAAATAACTTTTTAAAAACTGAAATATTTTTTCCCAAAATTCATTTTATTTATTTTTTTTTCTTTCATGAAGTTAAATCCTCGGAGGGAACAAAGAATATTAATAGTATATTTCAGATAATTATATTTCAGCAATGACTTAAAGAAATAATTACTAGCAAAAGAGAGATAAAAAAAGAGAACTTCTCCAATAAGAATTCATTATAATATAAAAAAATATTACATTTTTCATCCGAATGCATATTTTAGAGAAAACTTAAATTTATTTTGTGTGTCGTAAGTTTTTTTTTTTTACAATTTAATGAGCTAGAAAAGGCAATTTAATTTATTTATTTATTATAATGCTCTGAATTATCATGCTATAATTTAAAACTAAATTAGTTTCATTCCGAATAAACGGAGAAAGGAATTTAATTAAAAATCTCTACGATTGATTTTTTTTGTTGGCACTTAAGAAACACGAAGGTTATTGAAAATAAAACTTTTAATTTTGAAATATTTGAGCAAAGCACCGAACTGGCCCTCTGAAAACCTTTTTTTTTTTTTTTTTTTAATTTTTACCTCACGCAAACTTGAAGATTTTGAGTCCCAACAAACCACTCAGTAACCGTGACCTGCGCTATGTGAGAATCCAAAAAAAGACTTATGGCTAGTAAAAGTGCTTTGACTAGATGAACTGCTTTCTCCAAAATGTTTTGTGGCATTGATTTTTTTTCCCTTTAGAAAATCTGTTGTTCTTAGCCTTTTTTGGTTTTTTTAGCCTTTTGTAAACTTTGTATACAATTCTTAGTATCCAGGTAAACAAATATACAGAAATCGTGGAAATTTTAGAGTACCTTCTATGTTGAGCTCAATGTTAAATAAAATTATTAAAACAATTGTGTTATAGTAAATCAACCGTTCTAAAAAATACAGTAGACTTTTCATAGGCTATGTAATTTCAAAATCATGTTAAAAGAAAAATAATTGCGCTTTGAATGTTACATTATCTGATTACTATACAATTGAATAAAATCATACTTTAAAATTGCACATGTATATATATATAAAAACAGGGGGGGGGGGGGTTCAGGTATTTTTTCAACAACATGGTTGAGTAATAATTATAGGTGTGGATCTAAAGCATTGATTTGTTAAGAAGAAATCATTTGCATTTGAATGACTTGATCAGAATAGGAAAGCTGATCGTCCTCAAGTACATTGACCTGGAGAGGGAAAAATATTCGGCTAATATGTTAATTTGTTCTTTGATCCTCGATAGATTAAATATTCATCAAGTCCTCTACAAGGCGGATCTTAAATGGTACCATACCAGAATGGTACCACACGTCACAGAAACAACGTCAGCCAGGAATACGCGACCAGGAACACTTGGCTACCAGGCCACAAAAAATTTAGAAATATTCCATTTTGTTTCCTTCTATTTTTCATAACAGGTTTAAAAATTTCAATTAAATTTTCAAATGAGTTTTTGTCTTTCTCAGATTTATAAGGGTATTGAAGAAGATTAAAGCTACAAAGAAAATTACCCATTAAAAAATATTGAAAAATTATTTCCTCTATCGTTACAGAAATATTTATTTACTTATAAAGTGGTTTTTAAAATCTCAACTAAATAATATCTCTTAAAATGTATAGAAATATATTAAATTATTCAATTTATTTTTAAAAAAATTAAATTCGAAAGTATACAGAAAAAGAACCGTTGATAATAATACAGAATTTTCAAACATTTACATTAATTGTAGTACTGTATAACCTAATAGCTCCAATTCAAACGGCAAAAAGTCAACACTAAATCAGGAAATGTTATATGTTAGACAAAGTTTGTAAGAATAACATTTGTGGAACAATTGAATCTAATAAATAGTTTTGTAAAAGCATTTGATAAAGTTTACGCAAAATAAGTTTAACGTATTAGGGTTGTTTTTTTTCTACACGAAGTCAAACAAATTTCTTCAAAAAACTTCTTTGCTAAATGAAGCAAACATAAAGTACAAAATTTAGCAGCATAGATGCCAAATTTAAAGGAATATCAAGAAAATTTGTTGAATGCTTGAATATTTTTAAATAGAATTTAAATAACTATTACCATTTTTTATATAACTCATTCTTTTTAGTCAGTACGTCATCTATCAAAGAGATCATTGAATTTCTTGAAAAATATTTAAGGCAATATATATAACACAGGCAACACAGAGAGAGAGACGCCTTAACTTTTATCATAAAAATTTGAACATAGTTTTTTTTCCTTGACATCTTCATGCCCTGTGCCACATTTGTGAACGTTTAGTTTCTTATAATTATAGTTACTTTCAATAATAATAAATAGAACAAAAATTTGATAACAATTTATTCATTACAAAATCCCTCAACAAGAGAAGTAAAAATTTTTTGGTTTGGCTGCAGTGTGTGTGTGTGTGTGTGTGTGTGTGTGTGTGTGTGTGTGTGTGTGTGGTGTGTGTGTGTGTGTGTGTGTGTGTGTGTGGCAATGGTTATTTCCGATGTACAGTTATAGAGATATGACAAAAGCGGGACGTAACTTTTAACCGTCAGTATTGTTGGATTATTTCAATAAATCTTTAGTATTTGATAAAAAAAATAGTATCATATATATTAAATATATTAAGTTTTATAAATTTGTAGAAAGGTGATAAAGAAATGTCCTGATGGTTTTTTTTTTATTTTATAAGAAATTATCCAATGTGCACATATATATGTGCACAATTATTATTCGGGATGAGGTTGTTAGTTAAATGCAGTCGTAAATATTATATAATTTGATATTTCGTGTAAGCGTATAACGAAATCCATAAATTATGATTTTATGGATCGGGCTGGAAAAGGAAAATTTAACTAAGATCTAAATTATTACAGAAAGGAAAAATAACGGCAATTCAGACATTGAGGATTAGGAAATACACTATCCGGCCAAAAGTATCTGGACACCCCTTAAAAAAGTGGTTCTGGCGAGTGACGCAATTTGATACGTAATTGAAAGCTATAAAAGTGTTGGTAGTGGTTTGTCAGATTGTATTTATGCGTTTGTGAGGCAATGAGTAAGTCAAAGGAGCTTAGTGAGTTTGATCATGGCAGTATAGTGGGATGCCACCTTTATGGGAAATCAGTTCGTGAGATTGCGGACATTCTACATAAGCCTAAATCTACTGTGATTGATGTAATTGTGAAGTGGAAACGTCGAGGCAGTGAAACGGCAGAAAAGCGAACCGGTAGGCCGAAAATACTTGGTGAACGCTGCCGCAGAACTCTGAAAAGGGTAGTGAAACAAAATCGCAAGTCCTCGTTGGTGGAAATTTCTCAGGAGTTCCAAAGTTCATCAGGAATTAGTGTTAGCAGCAGGACTGTCTGTCGAGAGTTAAAAATCTTGGGATTCCATAGTCGTGCAGCCGCTCACTAGCCAAACATCAGTCCACAGAATGCGAAGCATCGATTGCAATGGTGTAGAGCTCACCATCATTGGACTGTGGACATGTGGAAAACTGTTCTTTGGAGTGATGAATCTCGCTTTACAGTCTGGCAGTCGAATGGACGCGTCTGGGTTTGGTGGATTCCCGGCGAACGTTTCTTTAGTGACTGCATTGTGCCGACTGTTAAGTTTGGTGGTGGAAGCATAATGGTGTGGGGGTGTTTCTCGTGGTTTGGCTTGGGTCGGTTAGTTCCTGTGATTGGAAACATGAACTCTGAGATGTATGTGGACATTCTAGACAATGCTGCACTCCCAACTCTATGGCAATATTTCGGGGAAGGCCCATTTCTCTTCCAGCAGGATAACTACTCCATTCACACGTCGAGGCTTGCACAGACGTGGTTTGACGAAATGGGTGTTCAAAAACTGGACTGGCCTTCTAAGAGCCCCGATCTAAATCCCATAGAACACCTTTGGGACGAATTAGAGCGCAGATTACGTAGCCAGCCAAATCGACCATCCTCACTGCAAGCACTCACCACAGCTGTAATGGACGCCTGGAAGGCAATTCCTATGGTAACCTATCAAAAATTGCTGGAAAGTCTTCCCAAACGTGTGCAGGCTGTCATCCATGCAAAAGGGGGACCAACATCATATTAATATGGGCCTCAGGACGCTCTAAATCCATACCACTGGGTGTCCGGATACTTTTGGCTAGATAGTGTATCATCTGATGAGGAAAGTGAAAGTGACTTACGCAGACTATTTAGAATTGCGGAAGAATGTTCGCATTCTGATGAAAGTGTTCAATATTATCTTCCGAAAAGTTCTGTCTGGTAACAACCTCCAAAAAAATCCAAAAGTTGGACCAAAGTTAATCCTGATATTAGACAAAACGGTATACGTCATTACTCTAAAAAAACTGAAAAATCTCTTCTAATGTGACACAATAAAAATTGTATAAGACGAACTCATCACATTTGTGAAAAATGTGAAGAACCTGTATGGGCCCAGAATGTATGAAATCATTTCACTCATAAATTACCATTAACGTTTAGCGGCCACAAATGTGAACGTTATTTTCTTTTACTAAATTTTATTGTTTTCTCGATTTGTTTGCTTTTTGAACTTCTATTAACCCTTTATCTACTGACGGTACTTATAAGAAACTACCCACTTTAAAATTACATAGAATAATCATTTTTACGAATTTTCTGACGGTATCAGGAACATTCTTTTAGTTCTATTTTACCAGGATAGGTAACAGCACGGGCTCCATGATGAATATTTTAGCGTGGAAGGTGATTAGTTTTAAAACTAAGTTGCGTTTTCAGTTGCCGTTTTGATTGGATTTCCAAAATTTCCATTTTTATTCCGCAAAAGTAGTTCAGTCAAAAGGTAAATGTTTCACTTTTCTATATGTTAGTTAAAACCTTAGAAAAACGATTTGGCTATTTATTTTAAGCGAACAGAGTGTATATAATTGAGATTTTACACTTGAATAACTTTGTGGTACCGCCAGTATTCTGGATGTTGGAGAAAGCCATTAGTGTTTACTTTTCGTCTGTGAGGTTTATTATTGTTTTTCGTTGTGTTGTAGTATCATTACTAAAGTGTAATAAAGTTATGCTTTTTTTTTTTGGCATTTTTTTTAATTTCACTTATTTATTTTGCTTTTTTTAACGTTTTAAAAAAATTGAAATTTGAATCTGAGCTTGTTTTTTTTACACTCAATTAAATGAAATATTTATTATTTATTCAAAAATAAACATTTTGTCCGACCTTCCTGCTGACAGTATCACTGATTCCATAACTGGGAGATCACTTTCTGGCCACTTGTAACCATCTAGCCACCTTCGATTCAGACTGGTCAGCTTCAAGCTTGTCAACCGCTCTCCATGTCAAGGAATCAACTAAGCAATTATGAGAAGCCATTCTCACTGGAAACAGACTAACATGTTTGTTTAAATACAATATTCTCAAAACTGCAGGCAAAATTCCTATATGCTTGAACTAACCACTCTTCAAAATAGAAAAAATACAAATTCTATCAGTTTTACAGGAGGTATTTTAAAATTATGATGAAAAACATTTTTGTGACCTTAATTTTGGATATGTGAGTATACTTATTAATTATGCAATAATTAATCTTTAAAAAAATTTATAATTTTATTTTTAACAGACAAAAAAAAAGATTAAAGCTAATGAAATATATTATTTTTGTTTTGTGCAGGAATTTAATTTAAATTTTTGTGATTACTTTTAAATCTTATACAGCTTTTAAAAAAATATCTTTTAAATTTTCAGATTAAGCTTAGAAAGATATAACCCAAGAACTCAAGCCATAGATTTAGAACTCCCATAATGAATGTTTGTGCTACAAATGCAACATTAAAAAATCAAACGTTTTACAAGAACAAATATGTTATAAACTTTAATTGTGAGCATATATTATTTTACACTACATACACGTTCACTAGTACGTTTACACAAGTTTAATAATTTCAAATTTTTTGTAACCATGAGCACTGAACCAATGCAACTCTTCAAACGATATGCCTTTATATTTATACCATTGATAACTTTTTTATTTTAAAAAGAAAGTTTCATTGAGAAGAAAAATATTTCAAAAATCGAGGGTGGCTTTTTTTTAAGGAAACTTACAAAAGTATAGCTCTCAATGAAATGCATGTAAGACAACCACTATTTTTTTCAAAAGTGAAAATGATTTCTTATGAAGAAATGTATCTTTACAGTTTAATAGACAACAGGTATCTCTAGCTAGCTTAAAATAAACTGAAGCCTCAAAACTTTTTATTTTAATTTGAATATACTTTTATATTGAATACCTTAAGTTTTGAGAAGTCTATCATTAATACTTGAGAATTTGATCTTTGACTTTGGCGTGTGTGTATTGCCAGAAGTGAAAGATCTATACATATATAAAAAGAATATACACTAATTTTTACATAGATTTTTCAAGCTATATTTTAGTTAATATAAATCTTGAAAAAGTTCACAAACGTGAATAATGTACGACAATCGGGCATAAATACACAATAATCCAGTAAACAGTACAGAAGAAATCCCGATATAGCAAAGTAAGGTTACATTACATATTATAAATACTTTCCACAAGAAAGTGGTAATCATTGAAACTAACCTTAAATTAATGAGTTATTAGTACAAAGCTTTGTCTGAAGCGTGCAAGAGTATAAGGTATGCTTCTATAAGTGTATAATCAATGGATAATTAAATTTTAAAAATTAACAGATTTTTTTTACAAGAATTTCTATCTGTTGCATTTTTAAGAAACATTAATTTTTACTTAAAATCTAGTCTCCCAATCCACCAATTCCAACTATTAATAACTCTAGGATTTTCAAATTGCTCTTTCAGAAGGTGCTTCCCTGGATTTGCAATGTGTCGGGGAGCACCATCTTGCTTAAAAATGATGCCATCCACGCAACCACGCTGTTGAAGATCTGGAATGACGTGGTTGCCCAAAACATACTCACAGTGCTGACCAGTGACTGTAACGGTAACAGAACCAAAAGCACCCGTCTCCTCGAAAAAGTATGGCTCCATGATAAATGTGATGCCATAAACCCGCACCACACAGTGACCTTTTCAGGGTGAAGTGGTACTGGTTGAGTTGCGAGTGAACTCTCTGTTGCCCATATTCGGCAATTCTGTGTATTGACATATCCTGTCCAGATGGAAATTGGCTTCGTCTGACCCCAAAATTTTCCACTGCCTTTCATTATCCACTTCCATGCGAGCAAGAAATTCTAAAGCAAAAGTCTCTCTTGCTGGCAGGTCAGAAGGAAGCAACTCTTGCACATGGCTAATTTTGTATGAAGAACAATGCATGATGTTTCGTTGTATTTTATGCACCGTGCTCACAGGCGTGTCCATTCTCGGGCAATTCCCCCGAACACTACACGGCTGCAAACCACCACTCGACTCCTCCTACACTGCTGTAGCCCCTTCTTTAAATGCCGTCGAATTACTCTTTTTTTCCCCCTCAACCAGATTACACATGAAAAGAACCTTTCTCTTCGAATTTTTTAATCATTTTTCCAGACCCTGGACAGTCATCAAACCACACAACGCCTTTTTTCATATTCTTGAGGGTCCGAAACTTCTGCAGAGCCATTGGTGCACAGTCATTATTCTTGTAAAAAAAAAAAGCTTTACAAGCAAAGGGCGGTCCTTCAATGCGACAGTCATGGCGAAATTATTAGACGTGAAGTGAGGAAATGTCGTGTATCCGGCATTTTTATAACAATTGAAATGAGTCGGGCGCATGACAGGTTTTTTTCATTTACATATTCTGACGCTTACAACACCATCTGTTGATAAAATTTGGAACTTTTTTTTTCTTATGCCACGCGCTTTCCCGCTTATTCAATAATATTCCGTTCAAATTTGACTTCATTCTGATCGGTAGTTCTTTTTTATAGCTTTTTGAAACTTTAATTATAATCACCTAGTACATTGTGTGTGCCAAGGGCTTAGAAAATATAAAAAAAGTTTAAAGTTATAGCTGTGTTTACTTTTATTCTACACACATTATTTGTTTGTAAGAGTTATTAAAGTTAAAATAAATTCGGAATTTGAAGGAAATAAGATGAGTTTAGTAAAAAGTATCCATTTGATGACTTAAAAATGCGCTTCTATATTGAAGGAGTTAACTTTTTTACTTGTTATCTGGTCACGATTATACCATTCCTTTTCTGTAGTAAGCTTGAATCCCTTGATAATAAAGAACTGTGTGTGCCTAAAATTGGCATATATTTGACGGGAAAATATTCTCCATAGGAATTAAGATTCAGACAATAGTCTGACCCATTCAACATAGAGATATTGTGGAAGTGAAACCATTGCTTCTCTGCATTGAACATATAGATATAGAACCACTGCCTTGCTGAAATTGTCATTAAGAACCGGTTAATATTTAGTAGCGAAACAATATCTAATGTACAAATAAAATCATCTTATTTTTGCAAACAATGTAAAGATACCTTTCCAATGGACAAACCTTAATTCCACCACCATTTCACTCCTACTGAAAAAAAATGTTGTGGTTTCTTTCACACAGATAGCACCAATAATCAAGAGCCCATGAAGGTTCATTTCTTTTCATCAATAAAGATGATCGAATACCAAGTCATAGAACATATGAATATAAGATGTGTGCTGCGGCTTAAAAAGCCATATTCTATTACATTTTTCGATAAAATATTTCGATATTTTTTAAGTTTCTTTGAGTAATTTCGAAGTAGTATTTGTATTACTTATTACGCACACATTTTTAATCCATTATTCTTTATTGCTTACTCTAGGTTTTGACAAAATGAAAATTTATGATATAGATAAACTAAAGGTGCTTCGAATTCCCATCTTTACAAGAATAATCGTGAGAGCGTTTTAAATTTCAAAACAATGTAAGTACGATAAACTAGTTATCTGGCTAGTTAAAAAGGGATTTTAGGTATTCATTAATGATTTTCAATTCAATAATTTTGATATAAATCAAAAGATAATGTTTATATTGTATTTTATTGAACATTAATTATTAAAAAGCCAATAAAATTATAAACAATCTCCCAAACGCCAATGTCCCTGACAAGAAGGAAAATTATTTATTGCTTTTGTGATATTGAATATCTTGAGAGGAAAAGCTGAAAGCTTAGCTTTTATTGATAGGATCATGAGTTAAAAAGAATACTTCTCAATATTTAAAAATAACTTTGATTCACAATATCAGATTAATTCCATGCCAAGGTTTTCTCTTAAGATAAGGGCTCAAAAAGTGGTTAAAATAAATAAGTTGTACTTTTTTCATGGTAACAAGTTGATACTAGTAAAATCTAGCTTATTAATCCAATAAAGCGCAATTTTTATGACAGTTATTATAAAATAGCTTGAATAGGATCTTCTTGCAAAACGAACATTCAGCAAAATATCAGCTCTAAATTTTTTTGCTTATAAAATAAATTGAGTACACACTCAATTATAGAACTTAGAAACTTACAAAGATTTTTATTTATTTAAACTAAAACATCCTTGTTACGGACATATACTTACAAGAAATCAGATTAATTACTCATCAGACATAGTTACGACCTTCATCTCAAGAGAAAGAAAATTAATCCTTTACTTGAAGGGGAAAAAAGAGTCTAAAATAAAGAGTCTAGATGAAACAAAAGATAACAAAAAATGTAATCACAATTCCAAACTCTTTCCAATCAACGTCTATAATCACAAAGTTGTAATAATTTCTACACTCGGACTCAACTCAATTTCTTATGTGCTTGTGTGTAGTCTATTTATTTCTCTGTCGTCTCTCCTCTCAATGACTTAACGAACAGACTTATAAAAATAAAATAAAAAATGTAGTTCGTTTTAGTTTTTGCATATTTGTATAAATTTCCGAAAAGTAAGTAGGCTCACTTGAAGTAGAAGTGATAGATCACACAAAAAAGTATTCAAAATAGTAGAAATGTAGAATGATAATGAAAAGTTAAAAAAAAACCTTACATTTTTAGCATTCTGCCAAACTTTTGCTTTAATTCTGAATTATTTTATGTTTTAAGCTTTAAAAGATGATATATGCATCCGATTCTGATAACTTATTGGACATTCTCTCTATTAGTTATTGAAGAAATTTTATACATGAAAATTTCCTTCGCAAACAAGGTTCCATAACAATTTCAAATAAACTCAAGTAATATAAAAAAAAATTTAAGTCAATCCTACTTAGGTCAACAAAGAAAATTTTATTTTAGTTACTTCTTATTCAATAATTGCAATTAATATAAATATGTACATACATATGACGGAATCACAATATTAAGTGGCAAAATAGAAAGCGATTTTCATTGTAATTTTCCATTTCCCTTTCTATATATGGTGTTTGACTATTATTTTTGTTTGTTACTATTTCTTCATTAATATAAACTTAATTATTTCAATAAAAAGTACAGTAAAAATAAATCGCATTCTCAGAAATTAGGCCATCTCAGGCGGGATTCGAATCCACGACCTTTAGATCAGAAGTCCAACGCGCTATTCATTGCTTTACAGGGATACAGCGAACAATTTTCCCTTCTATATGTGCTGTTAGACTATTAGTTTTGTTTGTTACTTTTTTTCATTTTTTTAATTTAATTAATGAATTAATATTTGAAAAAACTGTATTAACATCAAGTGTCATCCACTACAAGTTTTAAAAAATGTATTTGTGAATTTCAGTGGGTGAATAAACAGTATTTTATTAACGATTGAAAATTTGAACAAGATATATATATAGAGAGAGAGAGAGAGGGAGAGAGAGAGAGAGAATGTGAGTGAACTAATAGTAAGAATTGAAAAAAGTATTTATTTGTAACCAAAACCTGATAACCTTTACAACTCCAAATAAAAGTATTAGATTAATTCAAATAAATCCCAAAGTGTTTTCAAAATTTGAATTTAGATAGAAATAAAGGTTTGTGAGGAGACTTTTAAAATGTAGTATCATATTGTACATAAGTTTTAACTGAGCATAGCATTAAAAAAATTGTTTTACATTTTCAAAGTTTTATTACAATAATTTTTTTTAGTGAAAATTCAAAAATTAGGATAACTGTCGTAGTGGTTAAGAAAATAAGAAGCGTAATTCATTTAAAGGAAAATATTGTGAATTTTTAATATTTAATGGCCACTCCCTTGCCTTTAACAAGGTCTCATACACGATCTGGTAAACTATATTCAATTTCTTGGAGTCACATCTTTAGTGGGAAATGCCCGAACACAGTTTCCACAAGCTCATTTTTGTTTTTAGGAGCTAATTCGTAATTAAGAGCCACATATTCTCCATGGATTTTATTGTTCTTAAGAAGAATCGGTACCCCTTATACCCGGGAAGGTGAACCAGTGGCACACGTGCCATTGTTGGCACGTGATACATTAATTTTGACATGCCAGTGATCCAAATGATTTGCATTTTATTTCAAAGCTCCTATGAAGTATTACGGACAAACGCGAGTGATGGGTCGCGAGGCGGCGGTGGGGAGCATACTCGTTTGTTATTGACTAGCCTTAGTTACGTCGTAGACTATGCTTATGATGTAAAGTTTGTCTACGCATAGCATATTCAATTTCATTGACATAACTGTATTTTAAAGTTTATTTGTACTATATTTACGATTTTTAAGTGTTATTTAACATGACTAGTTTAGCAAAAGAACAAAAAGTGCAAAATAGTAAGTGTAATAGAAAATTTCAAATTTGGGGAATCTAGAAATATGGCATTATTAGTAAAGGCGACAAAGCGGTGTGTATTTGATGTTCTGGAATACTGGTATGCAGAACATCAACTGCAAAACGGCATTTTGAAACAAAAAGCAAATACTCTTGTCAAAAAAGTGAACAACAGCAAAAATAATTAATTGCTTAGAAACCGTGATGACTCCAATTCAGCATGTATTTACAAAAAGTAACATCTTACAATCGTAATATAAATTGTCATTTAATCTGCAACAACAGTAGTCACACTAATGCTACTTTAATTTGAATTACACGTATAATTAAAACATTTATTGCTATACAGTGTAAAAGGTATTTTTTCGTTGTAAATATTTTGTGTTGTTAGCATTTAGTTTTATTATTTTCCCCAGAATCCTAATTCAAAATTATTTGGAGGCACGTCTATACCTCACTAAACACTTCTTTTGAAGAAATGAAACGTTGATCCTTAAAGGTTTACCACCCATGCCCTATACTAACAATGTTAACTTTTTTATGTATACCTTTTTCTCAGAAATTGTTAAATACAAAAACTTCTAATTTTTTGTCTGTGTATTAATTATACTTTTATATTTATATTGAAGTGAGATTTTTCAAGCATATTGTTTAGTTTTTTTCAAAAACATGCAACGTAAAAAAGTATCACTATGAATTTTTTTTAAAAATTGTCATTTTTTATTACATCTGGTCACTAACCAAATGTTTTGGAAATATCTCAAAAAGCTCACTTCAGTATTTATAGTTAAATATTAGTAATATGATGGGAAAATTGTGAATCACAAAAATTGTGAATTGCAACGTGTATTTTTGTCCCATTTTATTAAACATTAGCTTCTTCGTAATTTATTTTAAGACTTTTTTGTTTCCTATTTTACTAAAATTGCCCAGAAAATACATACATAGCATTTTTCAGTTTTTGTCAAACGAGATATTTTGTAGCATTTACATTACTTTCCTCAAATTCTGTATCAATTTTTAACTTTGATGCATTACAAATATCTAAATTGACCATAAAGCATCGTAAATATAATGTGAATATGTTATCAATATGGTTTTGGTATGAATTTGTGATTGTGCATTTTGGAATACATGATTATATATACGACATTTCAAAAGTTTTCATTAGGGTTTTGTATGCTCATATGCAAACATTCTTCTAAAAATATCAGAATTCAAAATTTTCTCTAAACTGGACAAATGATTTCTAAAAGAGTAAAAAAAAAAACTGTTTTTATGTTTTTAAACATGAACATCACATATGATGTATCATCTCCCATACTTTTTTCTCAGAATCTATTAAACATAGAGACTCAAGATTTTGCATGTATATTAATTAAACATTTATATTTACACTGAAGTGAAACTTTTTAAATATATTAATTAGTTTTTCAAAGACAAACTTTGACCGAGCATCAATATGAATTTATCGAAAACTGTCATTTTTATTGCGATATGTGCTTCCTAGCTAAATGTTTTAAGATTATTTTTAAAATGTCACTTCAGTATACACAATTGCATTTAAGAAACTAGCATAGAGTAAATTTACTCAATTTTAAAAATACAAATTTTGGAAAACAGTAATATTTTTATAAAAATCCTTACCTTATCCAAAAAAAATCTGGTATAAAATTTATTATGCAAGGTAATGAAGGTTCAAAGATTTTTGATTACCCTTCATTGATATACTGGATGATACGAAATTTCTTTTACTATTGTTTTGATGAAAAGGTAGGTTTTTTTTACATATTCAGTATTTTAACAACTATTACTATCCAGTATCTATATTAGTTGCAATAAGAGCACCATCAAATGACCTCATTTCTACCATGTCTCATTTTTAAGCAACTTAAAATTACTATTATTACTATTATTTTTACAAATAGATTCTTAAACATTTAAACAGAGATCTCAGAAACAAGTGTTATGCAGTATTTAAAAGCATAAGCGTGAGGACAAAATTTCGAAGGAGATACCTTTTTCAATAAACCACAAAACATTCGCCCAGGCACTAAATTTCAAACAATTAAAAGCACAATGAATTCATAAAACTTACAAACTTTGCTCCAAAAGTAAGTAAACAAACAAGCAGTTAAACTTGTAGTTATTATACAGTTAATCTACAGTTAATTGTGTATGATTAAATGAAAAAATGTAGAGGCTTTGCAACTGCTTCAGAAGTTTAAAAGGCCAATATTTACACTTTTATCTGTCAAAGTGGGCGTGGCACAACAACAGCTGATTATTTTTTAAAGTCATTTTGACATACTTCTAATTCATAAAATAGCAAATATGTTATATCACTGGAAAGGTCAGGAAATGTAGACATTTTAGAAATCTCAAAATCGATAATCTGAATATTTTTAGCCTACTGACTTCCCTTAAGCGTAACAGTGGGGACTTTTGATGTGTTTAAGGAAGTAGATTCTCGTTGAAACATAAAGTCATCCCTCAAATAATCCTCGCCCCTCCCATACAATAATAATGTATTGAACGTAATAAAAATTTATTTTGACGTTAAAGATAAAAGAAAAATACAACCTTACTTATAAACCATATAAATTACCAAGGTAAGTTTTTAATTTTGTATGTGTTACTTTTTAAGTAATAGATATTTTAAGTAATTTACTTTTATCGTAATAGTATATCTAAGCATTACGTTACTTTTCCTTTCTAATTTGAAAATTGGAACAGATTACTATAAATATACAACGTGTGTTTTATTTTTTCTTATGTCAGAACGTATTTTGTTTTGCTTCCTTTCAGTACATTAATATTTTTTTTTTAAATATTTTTTTTCGATATGCTCGCGCCCTACAGTTTGAGAAACACTGTGTTAAACTGTTTTGCTACCCCGTTTAGGTTCTTGGGGAATCTAATAAATTCTTATCTTAGAATTTAAAAATTGCTAAAAATCGACTAATAGTATTCACATTTTATTCGAAATGTTCCAAAGTAAGAATTTTCTTATCTTTAATTCAAATATTTTACATTTGTATATAACTCGAAAGCATATTTTAACTCTCTCACATCTAACAACAATCAATAAATATAATATCGTATAGAAAAAAAATTTTAACAAAGAAATTTAATTATCATGATCTGAATTAATCTATTCGATTTTAAAGTAGTTTTCATCTGGATAATTCTTTCTCGAATGTATTTTTTCTTCTTATAATCCAGGAAAGCAATTGCGTGATTGAGAGCTTTATTATCTAAAAAAGCAGAAAAGAGCAGAAATTGTCATCCAAAAGATATTCCTGTTACTTTATTTATTATGAAGAGGAATAATAAACAGTTATGATTAATCTCAAAGTTCAAGGCATTTAAATCAAAATACAAGGAAAATACTACTACTCTATTCAAACAATCGAGGAGAAACTCCATACTTCTAAAAGGTCATAGCCTTGTTTAAGGCTATTTATCGTGTGTAAAGACAGAAAAAAATGGTTTCAAACACGTGAATGAAAACATGAAATCTTACTCTCCGAATTTGCTGTAAACTGAGATTTTATCAAAATTTGATTCATACACGTGATGGTTTTATACACGTGAAATGAAAACGTGAAAACTGAAGTTCTTAGAATAGCTATAATTATAAAATTGAGATTTTATCAAAATTTGAGATAATTTTGTAAGATAATTTAACGCTTACGCTTCATTTAAGAATGAAATAGGTTACTTTTACATGCAATATTTTGTTTGGTTAACCAGTAAAATGATTAAAAAAAGATAAGCTTTTCTCTTAGTCATAATCTATTGTTTTATTCTGAATTTCTACAATAGATTCAGAAAATTACTTGAGGGAAGTATTATATTGCATGTTATGTATTGACAGAAAGGGCTAGCAACAAAATAAGGAAATTGTTTTTGTACATGTGTCGTGCGTCATTATGGGTAAATATATTTTTCTGCGGTAAAATCCAAAACACGTGTATGAAACCAAAAATATTTTTCTTATAATTACGTATTTATTTGCGATTTTATTTTTTCATCTTAACCTTCTAGAAATTTTTCTAGAAAAAGAAAAATATATTTTCTAAGTTTTAAGTTCCTTGTGCTCTGGATGCTTTACACTATTTTATATTATTATTATTGTTATTATTATTTCGCTCTCACACCATTCAAACAAATATTTATTGAAAACGTAACTCAAAAAGGATAACAAATCTTCTTTAAGAACTCATGTCAGGTACCACGTCTTATGTAAATATTTTGCATTTACCATTATTCCAAAGATTCGTGAGAGAAATTAACAGTATTGATAATAAAAGTATATTATCTGTATGATATTGTATCATAAGTATGGGAATCAATTGGAGAGAGGAGGCCACGCGGTAGCCTAGTAGTTGTGGCCGGCGTGTCACGGTTTCGAGTCCTGAAGATCCACCGTATACAAGGGGCTGATGCACAAAAAGTCTGTCGAGCTCAAAGTCTTCCCGTTAGCGTGGTGGGGTAGTTTGGAGAGAGGGTACCAGCTCAGGTGTTGTCATCGTTACTTAACTATGGTTAAAAATGTTTTAAAAAATTAGAATAAAAACTAAGCAATACTTTATTTTAGCTTTGAAATAAGAATTTTTAATATCAAATTCATCAGTATTAATCAGCCTATATTCCTACGTCATATACACAATAAATATACACAAATCTTTAAAAAATATATTTATTAAGAAACCAGTAATTCAAGGTTTTCAAGGTCTCTTCTATCACATTTAAAAAGACAGCCTCTGTGTGCTCGTGTATGTGTGTGGAAGTATATTTTTTTTTATTCTTTTTTATTTGCATTGTTATTGAAAAGTACTTTTACTGTACTTATATTCTTCCCCCTATTTTCAAGAATTTTATGGAGGGTCTCTCTCATTCGGGACCATTTTGTATACGTATATTTCGTTTAGTTTATAAATAAAGTATATATATATATCTTCGATGCTTGAAATCCTTTCGGTGAGCTCGATTCTCCCGAGTAAGTAAACTAGCTCAAAAGGTAATCATTGTTTTATCTTCTTCACTGCTTCTTAAAGCAGTGCTTCTCAAACTTTCACTATTGGCGACCCAATTTTCAATCATAATTTTTATCGCCCCCCCCCCCTTATACAATAATAATGTATTGAATTCAATAATAATGCATTGGGCGCTAAAGCTACAATGCGAACTTAATTATAAACCGTACAAATTAACAAGATAAGTATTAAATTTAGTGTATGTTACTTTTAAATAATATATATTTTAAGCACAAATTACTTTTAAGTAGTGGTGGCGTGGCTACAGCGAACGTGGTTAGAGCGAACACATAAGCATTTCGTGTCCGAGCGGACATTTTGGAACTTCTCGTTGTTAAAGCAGACACATTCTCCCCCCCCCCCCCCATCTTAGAACAGAAGATTCGATTATCGAATTACAAGGACAAATAAATACTATGTTTAAAATCTAATCAACAAAATCTTTAAGTTTTGTAACTAGGTTGGACTAAATCCAATGGTAAATAATATTTTTGCCTTTATAATAAAGATTAGTTAATATTTATTTACTTGTATTTATTTTTCTTTTATTTACTTGTATCTTCTATATTTTAGTTCTAGTACTTATTTTTACTTACATAAATGAAACTACTACTCGCACCTGTATTACAGTCAAATAAATACACTAGAATTGCACCTGTTTATTTGACTCTAAAATACAGTTTTCCACAAAATTCCTGAAATTCGTTCACACCCTTCATTTATTGTTACTTACTATTAAATTTTAAATATCTTGAAAATTTTTATTTTTATTACATTTTACTATGATTAAAATGCATTCGTACTATAATATCTTAACAATTTAGAACAAATAATTGAATTTGATTGGCAAAAATGTATTTATTTTTGTAATTCGGTAATCGAATCTGTTCTAAGAGGGTTGGGGGAATGTGTCAGCCCTAGCCACGATCAGTTTCAGAGTGTCCGCTCAGACCACGAAGTTATGAGTCCGCTGTAACCACCCAACCTAAGTAATACAATAATTATTGTTATTTTTTTTCCTTTCGCTAATTTTTAAATTGGAGAAGATTGCAAAATGATATTTAATTTAAGACATATTTCCTCCACCATCCATTTCTAAAAGTAGAAATGTCATTAGTAAAATAGTCTAGGGTCTATGTTGCTCTGTATCATATCCAGCACATCTAGCATTCTCACGAACGTCTGCATGAGTTTGGGCAACTTATCGGACGTCTGGGCAAAACATGTAAAAATGCTGTACCTCGTAGAATTCCAGTTAGTCTTGGTCGAGTCGATACTACTATAGCTATCGAATCTACCTTGAATGTACATTTCCTAATTTACGCTTTAGTTATAATTCACAGTATTAAGTATTTACGGCAGTAGATTAACAAAAAAAATGGATGAATTTTTAAGTCTTAAGCAAACATTCGACGGTAATAAAGCATCAACAAGTGCACAGACGAGCATATTTTCGAATATTAAATCAAGTAAGTATTCTCAAGAATATTTAAATTTTCGATTTACCACTACAAAAGTAAATAGAGAAGAAATGCCCCCGTGAGTTATTTGTTCAAAAATATATTGGTAGAGCAGACAGAGTATGAAACCTAATAAACTTTAAAAACCTTTGGAAACGCTTCATGGTGAGTACATTAACAAGCCTTGAGAGTTCTTTGAATTAAAATTTAAATAATATGAAAAACAAAGAGTATTTTAAAAAAAAACGTTCCCTGTAAATGAAAAAGATTTACTTGCATCTTACAAAGTATCATTCAAAATAGCCAGATGAAAAAGCCTCACAGTATTGGCGAAGAGAGCTTATTTTGCCAGCAGCAATTGAGATCGTAGAAACCCTGTTTGGAGACAACTTTGCCAGAGTTGCAGTCTATGGACTACAACTCTTTGGCAAAATCAACTGTAATTTTAAGCCTCAGAGAATAAGCATTTAGAATTCATGTTTAATTATGTAAAATAATGTAAAATTCCGATGAAGAGTAATTGTGCTATTTTTTTAATACTTAAGGCGAGAAGACTTCAAAATGTTTTAACCCGAGAACAGGCGCACTCGATACTAACGTTAATGGTCACGCGGGGTGACTGAACTTTATCCAAACCTTGACGATTTCCTCATTGATCCTTTGGTCCGTCCTTCCTATCCATTCCACTCTACTATTATTCTAATTTTTCATCTTCATCCTAAATTAAACTTTAAAGATTTAAAATGAGAAATTAGACTTATATTCGAAAGACTAACTTCACAGATAGGATTATAAAATCGTGATTACGACTCCAAACTAAACACTATTCCGTGAATTACTTTTATGTTCTAGCTCTCCGTTGTTTCATAATTATAATAAGTTTAAGAAACTTGATGCAAAGTTTTCTAATTATTAAACACATCAAGCAATCAGAACAAAAATTCATCAGCGTGTAAATGTGATTCCTATGGAACACTTTCCCATTTCTGTTCTCTTACACAAAATCCACTAACCATACCCAATAAGCTTCATAATTTTATCTACGATCACGGGATGAAATCTCTTTCTCTTCACGCCAAATTCAGGAATTGTATAAGTTAATTTATAATAATTATAAAACTGCATGCAACAGTTTTCTTATCTTCGCTCAGAAACCAAATAAAAGTTTTTTATATTTGATCCCTCACGATTCTTGAGTTCGTTACTAAGGAATCAATGAGTAGTGAGATGGTCTCTCGTACTTTTGAATCATTTCTCCTGTAGTTGGAAGCAGCAAAGAATGAAAATAAAAGCTTTTAATGACGAGCTCGAGTGGGGATACACACACAACTGATATCTGTTCTTGCACATATATTTTTTAACCAAAGGTACTCTTGTTAAAGTTGATTTTTATGACACAGTCTAGTTCTACAACATTCATCAATATTATATTTTGTTATCCATTATCTACGAAATTTATGTTGTACTAATTAAATTATTTGTTTTTCTCAAAAAATAAATAATTAAGTTAGTAAAAAATGCGTACCTAGAGACACACACTTACCCTGCGGCACTTACTTAAAAGTATACATTTCTTAAATAATTAATTGATTCAAGTGGAACATTTGGACTTTCCATTTTCAGAATAAAACAGAGTATTAATAAATGGTGTTTTTTAAAATAAATATATATATTTTTTTCTTATAGCTTAAATTTGTGTTCTTTTCTGATATGTAACACCGTTCCCCCTCGCTTCGCCAAGCATTTCATGTGATGTTGTATGATAATATACTGCTTATATAAATTATTGATATCGAAGTCATAGTATTATGCGTTCTATTGTATTGAAAAATATTCTCATAACTCTCACCTCTTGATTTAAAAAGGAAAGGGCTTGAATTTCTAAAATTGAATAGAATTATCTTTTACGCTCCAGTAACACCCTCGACCAAAGTTGGATTTCCGCAAAACCCTTTTTTATTGGATACCTACTCTACAAAATAAACCTGCTTGCTAAATTTCAAGTCTAAATCTAATTACTTCGAAACGGAAATATTTTTATCAATAAAGAACTTACCCCTGTGGAGAGTCGATTTCCGTCCTCCCCCATCTCCATTAAAGGATTTCAATTCTACAAAAGAAATATGTATACTGATGAGAGGCTGGCCGGCAATGGAGTTGGCCCCCAAATAATCAGTAATTTGTATATCCCCCTTGTTTACAGGATGTGGCTGAAATTCCTGAGTCGGGGACCCAGGAACGCAAGGGTGTGAACGCAGGGTTGAATGAACGCATAAATTTAAATAAAACTACAACTTTTGTAACTTTGAGCTTGGTGACTGTCCAATGACGCGGCTTGGACAAAGACCGCGCGTAGGCACAAATGGTGGGATTTGCCCTCCCTTAAAAGGGCACCGAGTGACAATTTTCGACGTAAAATTTTAGAAGAGAGGTTTTTATTAGATAAGAACCCAACTAGAGGCTTGTGATCCGTAAAAACTTTAAACTTCCTCCCCAAAAGAAAAGGCCTAAAAAAATTTAGAGCTGTATAAATTGCGAAAAATTCGAGGACCGTAGCGTTGTATTTAGATTGCGAAGGATTCAACTTTTTTGAAAAAAAATATAAAGGTTTAACCTCTGAATTAGAATACCTCTGCTCTAAAACAGCCCCGATGCCCAAGGAAGAAGCATCAGTCGTGACTTGCAAATCTGCGACAAGATCAGGCAGAGCCAAAACAGGTGGATTTAAATAGCATTTTTAATATCATCAAATGAAGCCTGTGCTTCCGAAGTCCATTCAAAAGGAGTATCTTTTCGCAAAAGATTTGTTAAAGGCAGTGTACGTTTGGCAAAATTTTTAATGTATCTTCTATAAAAATTACAGCATCCTAAAAAAGATTTGATTTGTGTTTCTGATCTGTAGGAACAGGAAACTGATTAATTGTGATCGTCTTATCCTTGTCAATGTGTATACCCTCCGGTGTGACAACAAACCCCAAAAATTTACAGTTCTTAGTTAAAAACTGGCACTTAGCTGGATTGAATTTATAAGATTATCTTTTTCGAAACGCTCTAACACTTTATTAATCAATTCGAAATGTTTTTGAATGGTTTTTGGTCTTGTTGATTTGTATTGCTCAGTTGTGTTTTTGTAAGTGAGTCGCTTTACTCCTTTATACATTACTGGGCATTAAAATTGCGACCGAGAAGGCGACATGCTGTAGACGTGACATTTAAATGGCAAAAAGAAGGTGTTGTGTTATGCAAATGATTAGCTTTTCAGCTCATTCAGATGAAGCAGGCGCCGGTAGTGACACCTACAATGTGTTTAAATGAGAAAATTGTTCTGACAGTTTCTCGAACACAAATTGCATTTGAACGCTGTTGCCTAGTGAAAAGTTGTTGTGATGTGTCATGTAAGAACCAGAAATGCGTACGAGCACATTTCTGACTTTGAAAAGGGTCGAATTGTAGCGTACCGGAATTGCGGCTTATCGTATCGCAGTACTGCTGCTCGCGTAGGTCGAGATCCAATGATTGTTAGCAGAACATGGAATCGATAGGTTCAGGACGGTAATACGGAACGCCTTGTGGATCTCAACGGCCCCCTATCACTAGCAGCTGAGAAGACAAGCGTATTACCCGCATGGCCTTAATGGATCGTACAGCCACGTCACGAGCCCTGAGTCAAGAATTAAGGTCGTTTGCTGGGCAAGTGTCTGCACGAACAGTTCGACGACGTTTACAGCAGCATGGACTCCCATCTCGAAGACCATGGCTGTGGCTACCACCTTGACGTTGCATCACAGACAGAAGAGCCTTCAGTGGTGTGATCAACGACAAATTTATGCGCACGAATGGCGAGACGTCATTTTTTTAGATGAATTCAGGTTCTATTTACCGTATCAAGATGGTCGCACCCGTGTTTGGCGGCATCGTGGTGAACGCACATTGGCAGCATGCATTCGTCACCTTCATACTGACTCATTACCTGGTGTGATGGTATGGAGTACTATTTGATACAAGTCTCGGTCACCTCTTGTTCGCATTGACGGCACTTTGAACAGTGCAAGTTACGTTTCTAGTGTGTTACGAAATGTGGCTCTGCCCTTTATTCGAACCCTACGAAACCTTACATTTTAGCAGGATAATGTACAACCATATGTATCCGGTAGTGTAGGGAACTTCCTTGAGACGGAAGATGTTCGGCTGTTGCCTTGGCATGCACATTCACCAGATCTCTCGCAAATAGAAAACGTCTGGTTCATGCGACTGGCTCGTCACCATACGCTAGTCACTAAGGTTAATGGGTTATGGCATCGTGTTAAAGCTGCATGGGCAACTGTACCTGCACATGCCATCCCATCTCTGTTTGACTCAATGTCCAGGTGTATAAATGTTGTTATTACTACCAGAGGTGGCTGTTCTGGGTACTGATTTCTCAGGATCCATGCACCCAAATTTCTTGAAAATTAAATCACTTGTTATTTCCAGCATAATATATTTGTCTAATAAATATCATTTTGTTATCTGATTTTCTTCCTGGTGTAGCAATTATAATGGCCAGTAGAGTATAAATAGATATGAGTGATTCGAAGAAAAAATTCAGACAGCATAGTGTATAACAGGGGTCGGCAACCTATGGCACGCGTGCCAGATGTGGCACGCGGAGCAATTTCCAGTGGCACGCCACCACTCTACAAAATTATAAGATATATACTATATATAAAGCTACATCGTTCTGTCTCTCCTTTCATCCCCTCATACATTTTTATATAAAGGTTAATTTTCACTTTCAATTCTCTGCCATAAAACGATTCTGCTGAATCATCTTGCTTGTAGTTTGTGTGCTTTATGTAAAAGAAAACATCTTCTGTTTAAATGTGACTTACTATTAACATTAAATATTCAACACAAATAAAAATTATTGAGCAATACTTGCAAAATTAAGAATCATTCATGACGGCTCTGTGAATAAAAAAGTAAGTAGATTGTATTTTACCCACCAAAAGTTTGGGCATCGACGGAAAAAGAAAAAAACAAATGTCTTAGGTATAAATCAAAATTCTGCTTAACAGACCTTTTCCATCGGAAATATATTAAACAAAAATAGTTATTCTATCAACATATTTAATTTGGATTGGAAATAAATTCAGTGAAAAAAAAATGCTGTGGGTTACTTAGGCAAGTGAATCAGACTTCGTAACTAAAAAGTCCTTTTAAACTAAATATTAAGAGCAAATGTAATTTTTTGAGTGTTGTGCCAAAGAAGTCATAATTATTTTATGTTTTACTTTTGGAGTGAATTAAGCTAATAGAAATAGATATTAGAGCACATTTTTTTATGTTTTCTATTAGTCACGCCGATATACGAATACTGAGTATGAATTCAGTCGAAAGTTAAATATAGTTTGATGCACGACGTGATTTTTTGGTTACTTTTAACTTTGTCGCGTTGTGTGTTAGTTTTATTGTGAAAATTTGTATATTGTTGTTTCATTATTGTGACAGTTAATAGTTACATAGTGGATCAAATGGCGACTAAAAAAAAGAAAGCTTGATGTTCGCGACTTCCAAGATTCTTGGACTAACGAATTTGGATTCATACAACAAAAAGATCGCGCTGTGTGTGTGCTATGTGGCGAAAGTGTCGTATGTCGTACGTCAAACACACACATACAAAGACATTTTCAAACTAAACACCAGACCACATTTAAGAATTCTGATGAGAAATGTGAAGTTTTTTAGAAAGAGCTGTTTCTGGATATAAAAAGGAAATTACATTTTTGTGTCAAACAATTGGAGTCAAACCAAAAGCGACAGAATGTAGTTTCGTCATTGCTCATTGTTTAGCAGTCAAAGGAAAACCTTTTACAGATGCCGAACATATAAAGGACACATTTTTAAAAAAAGCTGAAATATTCTTCAGCGATTTACCTAACTTGCAAACAATATTATCCCGAATTCAAGAAATACCTGGTTCTGCACGAACTGTTGAAAGAAGAATAACATAAGTGGCAGAAAATATAACTGCGAAATAAAATTCAGGTTTACAAGAAACTGTTGCATTTAGCATTGTTCTTGATGAAAGTAAAGACGTGAGAATGATGTTGCCTGCCTTGCAATAATTGCACGATATTGTGATAAAAATCTAATTTATGAAGAATTATGCAGTATGATTCCTCTGTCTGGTACAACTAAAGGGCAGGATATTCTTTTTTCATTTATAAATCATTTTGAAAGAAAAAATATTAATATAAATCAAATATTTTGTGCAACTACTGATGGCGCTCCTGCAATGGTTGGCAAGGAAAAAGGATTTGTCAAACTTCTTGAAAATAATATTGGACATAAAATATTGAACTTCTATTGCATAATACATCAGGAAAGTTTAGTTGCCAAAATTTCGTCTTAGCACTTAATTTCTGTAATGAATACTGTTGTTAAAATAGTTAATTTTATAGTGTCTCGATCTTCATTAGTACACGGGCAATTTAAATCTCTTTTAGAAGAAATGGAAAGTGAATATGGGGATCTTCCATTGTACAGTCATGTCCGTTGGCTTAGTCGTGGTACTGTCTTGAATTAGTTTTTGTCATGCATGAAGCATTTTAAAATTTTTCTTAATGAGAAGGGAGAACATTTTTCCGAATTAGACAAGGAATGGTTATGTAAATTGATGTTTCTGACAGATATAACTAAACATCTCAATGAACTAAACTTAGGATTGCAAGGAAAAAGTCAAACAGTACTTGAACTCTGAATATTGGAAGGGCTTTGCTACAAAATTAAATCTACTTTCTCGCGATATTAATACTAGTACCTACAAATATTTCCCAAATGTTAAAGCACTTGCAAATACATCAACCGTAGACAAAGATGAACTTCAAACTTACGTTGAAGCACTTAAGGAGGAGTTTTCTAAAAGATGCAAAGACTTTGAAGCTTGTATGCCTATTTTTTCTTTTCTAATCAAACCTGATTTAATAGACCCATTAATAATCCCATTCTATTTGTCAATTTTTGTGTGGATGGAAACTGATAATTTTGAAATGGAACTTATTTAATTAATATCTTCAGATTTATGGAAAACAAAATTTACGGAGTTACGGAAAAATTTGGAAGATAACTCTAGCAATAAATCGACAGCTATTTTAAATTGCTGGATGTCATTGCCAGAAAGATTTAATTGTTTGAAAAAAATAGCTTGTGCCCTGCTTTCCGCTTTTGGTTCCACATATCTATGTGAACAAATTTTTTCTCATATGAAATATATTTTGCGTCCACTAACAAATTGTTTAACTGCTGAACATTCTGAATCCTGTGTCAAATTGAAAGTAACGAACTATACCCCTGATATTGCGACATTAAGTAGAGGTGTGCAGGAACAAGGTTCACATTAAAATTTTAATTTTTTTTTATTTAACTTTGCTGCATGAACACTTATACTTTATGTTGTTTGTTTCTTGTTTCATAAATATTTTTAAGAATGCATAATATATATCCAATTTTAATTTTTCATTTATATTGAAGAACAGTCATACTTTAAGTTTTCTCTCTCCCTTAAAAATTCTAAAAAGATACATATTTATGTGCACATTAAATTTTTGTATTTGAATTGAAGTAATAGTTGTATTTTATGTTTATTTTTATGTCAATAAAAATCTTAAAATGATGCATAATTAACATATAATTAAATTAGTATTTTTGACATCTATTTTTCCTAATTCTGCGTGTATTGTCGTGGGAATCAAATTGTTTCAAATATTTGCTATTGCTTGGCACGCTGAATCATGTTGGTAGGTTAGTTTGGCACGCCACAGCTGAAAGGTTGCCGACCGCTGCTTTAAAATATAAATCTTCAATATTTTATGTCCAATATTATTTTCAAAGAAGTTTGACAAATCCCCTTTCCTTGCCAACCATTGCAGGAGCGCCGTCAGTAGTTGCACAAAATATTTGATTTATATTAATATTTTTTCTTTCAAAATGATTTATAAATGAAAAAAGAATATCCTGCCCTTTAGTTGTACCAGACAGAGGAATCATACTGCATAATTCTTCATAAATTAGATTTTTATCACAATATCGTGCAATTATTGCAAGGCGTGCAACATCATTCTCACGTCTTTACTTTCATCAAGAACAATGCTAAATGCAACAGTTTCTTGTAAACCTGAATTTTATTTCGCAGTTATATTTTCTGCCACTTATGTTATTCTTCTTTCAACAGTTCGTGCAGAAGCAGGTATTTCTTGAATTCGGGATAATATTGTTTACAAGTTAGGTAAATCGCTGAAGAATATTTCAGCACTTTTTAAAAATGTGTCCTTTATATGTTCGCCATCTGTAAAAGGTTTTCCTTTGGCTGCTAAACAATGAGCAATGACGAAACTACATTCTGTCGCTTTTGGTTTGACTCCAATTGTTTGACACAAAAATGTTAATTTCCTTTTTATATCCAGAAACAGCTCTTTCTAAAAAACTTCACATTCCTCATCAGAATTCTTAAATGTGGTCTGGTGTTTAGTTTGAAAATGTCTTTGTATGTTTGACGTACGACATACGACACTTTCGCGACATAGCACACATACAGCGCGATCTTTTTGTTGTATGAATCCAAATTCGTTAGTCTAAGAATCTTGGAAATCGCGAACATCATGCTTTCTTTTTTTTTAGTCGCCATTTGATCCAATATGTAACTATTAACTGTCACAATAATGAAACAACAATGTACAAATTTTCACAATAAAACAAACACACAACGCGACAAAGTTAAAAGTAACCAAAAAATCCCGTCGTGCATCAAACTATATTTAACTTTCGACTGAATTCATACTCAGTATTCGTATATCGGCGTGACTAATAGAAAACATAAAAAAATGTGCTCTAATATCTATTTCTATTAGCTTAATTCACTCAAAAGTAAAACATAAAATAATTATGACTTCTTTGGCACAACACTCAAAAAATTACATTTGCTCTTAATATTTAGTTAAAAAGGACTTTAGTTACGAAGTCTGATTCACTTGCCTAAGTAACCCACAGCATTTTTTTTTCACTGAATTTATTTCCAATCCAAATTAAATATGTTGATAGAATAACTATTTTTGTTTAATATATTTCCGATGGAAAAGGTCTGTTAAGCAGAATTTTGATTTATACCTAAGACATTTGTTTTTTTTCTTTTTCCGTCGATGCCCAAACTTTTGGTGGGTAAAATACAATCTACTTACATTTTATTCACAGAGCCGTCATGAATGATTCTTAATTTTGCAAGTATTGCTCAATAATTTTTATTTGTGTTGAATATTTAATGTTAATAGTAAGTCACATTTAAACAGAAGATGTTTTCTTTTACATAAAGCACACAAACTACAAGCAAGCTGATTCAGCAGAATCGTTTTATGGCAGAGAATCGAAAGTGAAAATTAACCTTTATATAAAAACTAGCTGTTACCCGCCCGCTTCGCTGGGAATTTCATGATGTTTTATAAAGTTTTACTGCTTATATATATGTATAAATTATTGATATCTAAGTCCTGCATTAAGAATTCGATTGTATTGAAAAATATACTTATACCTGTAACTGTCACCTGTTAATAAAAAAAAAGGGGGCAGAACTCATCTAATTTGTGTTTTCTAAAAATCTCTAAAATTGAAGCATAGAATGATGTTTGCTCTTTCGTAACCCAAAAACCAAGTGGATTCCCGCAAAACCAATTTTCGGTGGATCTCTACTCCGTAAATTGAACATACAAGCCAAATTTAAAGTCTAAATCTAACAGAAAAAACAAAACAAATGTTTTACTATCAATATCCCCGTAATCCCATTGAAAGCCGTTTTCCAAAATAACCGCTCTTAGAAGATTTCAATTCAACAAAAGAAAAATGATCTAACCAAATTTCATTATTATAGTTCTTGTAGTTCGAAAAAAGGAATTTTTTTGTCTATACGTCCCAGTAACCCCCTGCACCTCCCAAAAGTTGATTTGCTTAAAATACATTCTTAGTGGATCCCTATTCAACAAAAGAAACATGCTTAAAAATTTTCAAGTATATGGGTCTAACAATTAAAAACAGGAATTTTTTTCTGTAGCTCCTCTTGACCTTTCGCAACCCTCCTTGGGGGTCAATTTTTGTTTTACTCTTTGTTAGAGGAACTCTATTCCATGAAAGGAACATGCCTACCAATTTTCAAGCAGGATGATCAAATTGTTTAAAATGGAAATATTTATCAATTACGCCTCTTAATCTCCCGAAATTAAACTTGCTAGTTCATATTCGCGAAACCCATTTTGTAGCGGTTCTCTACTTTACGAAAGGAATCTGCTTATCAAATTTCAAGACTGT